>CATIWF010175280.1:0-19353 GCA_949630135.1 Balakata baccata
TATTAACTAATTGAAATCTTTTTAACACAAATTATTATCTTTTATGTTATTTTTTCCTTTTCTTTGAAATGGAAGGAAAAAAAATTGGATGATAAAGAAAAAAAATCTTTATGCAGATTGCAGTGCCAAATATGGAATATATGATGTTGCGTTCAATTAGTATGAAGGAGATATGGAGCGACCAACCCACAAGCATTCAAAAATTAACAACTTTGATTATTGATGGCTGTGGGGATTTGAAGTATATATTCACATCTTCTATGGTAGAAAGTCTTGTAGGACTCAAAAAGCAAGAAATATGCAATTGCAAGTCCTTGGAAGATATAGTAACTATGCAAGAATCAAGAGAAGGAAAAACAATAACCAATATTCTATTGCCAGAATTAGACTTATTGAAGCTTAAAGGTCTTGAAAAACTTCAATGATTTTGCACAGGTAACTTGATTAATTGTCCTAGGATGAAGGTATTGCAAATAGAAAGTTGCCATCAATTGGAGACGTTTATTTCCAGTCCTGTAAGTGTAGATGTAGCATCTGACAATGTATTGGGACAAGCAAGCTCCACTCTTTTCGATGGGAAGGTGATTTGCTTTTCTTTCTTCAATCAATTCAGCTTTGAATTTCAATAGAGCTTCTAAACTTTTTTTTTTTAATTTATCCTTCCATGAGAGCTTATAAGATTCATTTAGAACTATTTTATCTGTAATTACATGATATTGATTATTCTTTAGCCAATTGATTAAATCTCAATAAGTTTTATTCTAAACTTCATTTGCTGAGGAATGAATTCCATATTCATTTGGTAACATAGCATGGCATGAGATTTCCATTTATAAATGTTCAACATTCCAAGGCTACGTATGCTATTAACAAAATAAAATTTGCATTCCAGGTTTCATTTCCTAACTTGGAGGAGTTGCATATTCTGTGCATGAATAAGTTGACGATGTTATGGCATAAAGAAATCCAGGTTGATTCATTCTGCAAATTAAAATCGCTACTGGTTGAGCAAGGCAATGAATTATTGGAAATTTTTTCATTAAGATTGCAAAGGGGATTCCAAAACTTAGAATCTTTGGTTTTGAAGAATTGTGATTTATTGGAAGTGGTGTTTGACCTCCGAGTGATAGAAGCATTTAAGTTGAGGACTCTAGAGATACAAAACCTCCCAAAGTTGAAGCATGTATGGAATGGAGATCCCGAAGGAGTTGACTTGTTTCATAACCTAAGGTCAGTGAGTGTTCGAGGATGTCCTGGTCTGAAAAGTCTCTTCCCGACTTCCATTGCTACATGCCTCCCACAACTTGAAACACTTACTATATTTGATTCTGGGTTGGAGGAAATTTTTGCCATGGACATAGTAGAAGCTACTCATAAGTTTGTGTTTCCTCAACTGAAAAGCTTGGTCCTTTGTAGATTACAAGAACTAAGGTGTTTCTACTCGGGAAACCACTTCTTAGAATGTCCAAAGCTAGAAGATTTGCGATCTTATCACTGTGGCAGATTGAAGTTGTTTGTTTCCGAACCTGAGAATGTGAAAGAAATACACACAGAGACCAGACTTGAAATTCGAGATCAGCTACCTCTTTTCCCTTTGAGAAAGGTACAGGCCCTGTGTATTACTTGTACAAGTATACCAAGTTCAGCCTGGCTTATTCCAGTTTGAAACTGAATTACTGTCTTTTCAAATTTGGTTCATTTTGAGTTACTCTGTATTCGGGTTACTGAGTGTGGAGCTTATTTGGATCACTTAATTGGTTCACTTTTATGATTTATTTTAGGTCACTTGGATTATTAAAATTGTGATTGACTTCATGGAGATTTTTTTTTTGGTTGAAATTTTAATCCCAGAGTAAAAAAAAAACAGAGAGAGAGAGAGAGAGAGAGTTATTTCGATTGTTTGATTAACAGTTCAAGTGGGTTTTAATAGTATATTGTTTTGCGCATCTTAAAGAAATTGTCATTCTTAGTTTGTAATTATCAATTAAAATAGGTTGTTTTAAAATATATTTTGTGCCTATAAAATATACTTCAATGATAAAACTGTGTTAAAGTCGATGAAATTTCTCTCGGAAAAGCAGACTGATCTTGGTGTTAAAAGATACAGTCTAGATGTTAGATAAAAAGGACTCGTGATCCTTAATCGAGGAAGCTTGTTTAAGAAAAACTTTATATTAGTGGTTGGCTTGTACTTTTAGCTTTGTATTCACTAGCATTTTATACGTAGAAAATGTGTGAGATCAAAGGAGGAGACGTGAGAGATGCTGCATAAAGCTTCTGCCCTTTTCCACTTTACATACTTATCAACAAACTAGGTTGAAGCAGTTTAGACTTCTACGGTTTAGTCTATTTACTCTGCTTCTAAAATGTTTAAACAATTGGCCAAGTTAGATTAGCAAATGTTCTTCCAGATCTATGTGAACTTGCCTATTTATAATTTCCTCTCTAGAAATTAATTATAAAGAATGAACTTCAACTTAGTTATTTGCAGATTCTGGTCAACTTGAAGGAATTATCACCAAACAGCATGGACGTCAAAATGATAATGCAACAACAGTTTCCAGCGGACCTCTTTCGCAAAGTAAAATTTCTTCACCTATTATGCTTCTATGATGCCTCAGAAGTTTTCCCATTTGATTTTGTTCAGACCTTCGCATGTATAGAAAAGCTACACGTGGGATGCTGTCATTTTAAAGAGCCACTTCCATTTGGCATTGTTGGTGAGGAGAAACATGCTGGGTTTTTTGCTTGGATACGAGTCCTAACACTGGATTTGCTTCCTTTTATGAGCCATATATGGAATCCAACTTGCCATACTCACCAAGTTCTTGAAAATCTAGATTTGGTTAATTTGGCACCATCCTCTGTATCTTTCAAAAATCTTACAACTCTGGAGGTGGTGAGATGTAAAGGATTGGTGAACTTAGTGGCATCATCTACAGCAAAAAGTATGGTGAATCTCAAAAGACTCAGTGTGAGCGAAAGCGATTCAGTGACAGAAATTGTGACGAAAGAGGAAGAGGAATCACAATCCGAAATTGAAATTAGTTTCAACAAATTGGAAAGGCTGAGCCTTCAGTGTTTAAGCAGCCTCACTTGCTTCTGCTCAGTGAGTTGCACAATCGAATTCCCTTGTTTGGAAGAAGTATTTGTGATAGAGTGCCCCCAGATGAAGGTTTTCGCTCAAGATATCATAAGACCAACAAAACTTCAGAGAGTTTATTTCACTGAAGGAGAGGATGAGTGGCTGTGGGAGAAGGACCTTAATACAACAATTCAAAAATTGCATGCAGAAATGGTAGGTATAATTTGTCAGATTTCATGTTATTTTAAAATTTGATCACGTATTTAATTTGCTTATATTTTGTTCAGCAAATAACTGAACCATTACATTCTTCACTTGACACTCATCTCTTGCCAGATGCACCCGAATCGAGTGGCATACAGGATCTGAAGGTCTCTGAATTTGCTGATTGAAATGAGGTATGTCATGCATTTGTGTGCTACTTTTTAATAGGGACGTGCAGATCTGTGGGTTAGCAATAGCATCAGGTAAAATTTGGTGAGTTCTGTTCTTAGAGCAGTAACTTGGGAAAAATTGGAAGGAGGTTGCAAACATCGTTGAATTGGGTTGAAGTTGGGTATGGAATATATTTAATATTATAATATGATATAACAAAAAATATTAGGAAATTTTAATGAAAAATTATTAGTTTGATGTATGAACATCGATCTTAGCTGCTCATTTTTATCCTCTTGGAGATTGAAGCTAAAACTGACCTTTGTAAGGTGACTAGACAATCACATATATCCCATTATTGGAGATTCATACCTGATGGATTTTCATTTTTCTTTTCTTTTCTAGACGTTTCTAATTTCATTTTGAACATTCTGTAATCTGACCTTTACTAATTGCAGAATTCAGAGGCTTCTGAACAATGGTATTCGGATGCAGTGAACCTTAGCAGTACAAAGTGACTGCTTCATTCGTGTCCTCTGCTCGTTCTATTCAATAATAAATTATGATTATTCCACTTCTACATTCCTTTTTATGGTGTTATGTATTATTTCATTTAACTGTGATGATGTCTTAGTTCTGCATTTACAAGCAGATAAAGATAATTAGAACATTTTCAATAGGCTCTTTATTTGAGTTTTATTTATTTTATTTTATTTTAATTTCATTTATATTTTGTAGCATAAGATGTTTTCCACAATTTTCTGTTTTAATAGTTATATAGTATACTTTCTTTTTCTTTAACACTGCATTTGAGAAAAGTATTTTTCGGAAAAAAATTTGTATTTTTAACTTTTTTTTTTTTAATTTTGAAAATTGTTTTGGGACTAAAACATGTAAATATATATTTTTTTAAAAAATAAATTTGAAAAATATAGTTTATAAAGGATAAAAAAAAATATAAATCAATTAAATTAAAAAAAATTTAAAACCTATTTTTATGAGCAATCTCAAACACTTTTTTTTTAAAAGTAAACAGTTTTTTTTTCACCAATGGAACAAAGATCCTGAACTATATAGTATACTTTTTAATTGAATTTCACATTGAATTTTCCCCTTTGTTGGGCAAAAAGGAAATTATAATGAATCATATTATCATTTGGCAATGCATTATTAATTTAGAAGCAGCCAAAAAACTCTGCTGACAACTTGTTGCAATTGCAGTACAGAGTGCTTATCAATTATCATATCCAGATGGCCTATCACCGATAACGTGGGTAACAGATAATAAGCACAGCAGACACGACTCTTTATAAGTCCACTGGTATTCGATTTTCCTTGTCTTACAACTGTCATACCCACATACGTTAAAATACCTAACATCTCTTCTATGATTTCACTATTGTCCGAAATTTTTTTTACTCAAAATTAATAGGAGTGCTGCCAAAAATGTCTTATATAATTTTTATTATATATTTTTTTAATATAAGAATAGAATATATATATATATTTTTATAAAAAATTAATTTTTATTATAAAAAAATAATATTTTATAAATAAAAAAATATATAGCATTTTGAAATCAAAAGTATTCGGTAAAAATTGTATAAAAAAATATTAGCAACATTTATCTAAGATGTATTGTGTTTGGAAAAAAATTATGTTTTAGAAAAAATTTTATATTTTTAATTTTTTTTAATTTGAAAACTGTTTTTAGTAGATTCAAAATGCTATATATTTTTTCTTTATAAAATATTATTTTTTTATAATAAAAATTGATATTTCATAAAATATATATATATACTATTTTTATATTAAAATTGTATAAAAAATATTAGCAACACTTATCTAAGTCATTTTTTTAAAAAAAAATTTATATTTTTAATTTTTTTAATTTTAAAAATTGTTTTTAATAGAAATAAATTAATAAATATTTTTTCTAAAAATAATATATAAAAAAACGATCAATTAAATATCTATTTTTAAAACTCTTGACAATAACTATAAATATTTGTATATATTTTTTATTTGTGGTGGAAAATAATATAGAAATATAAAAAAATAATTAAGTACTAGGATGCAGAGAAAAGAGACGTAAGCAGTGACCGACTAATCAATCACTTCGTAAAAACGTGACTCAGCAGCATCCAATCTCAAAATAAACCATCAACGAGAACAGCTATAGATCTAAACCACCAGTTCAGAAATAAACGGTCATGATCAACAAACCTCCATTGCCTTTAAGTTTCCCTCCCCTACTTTAACTTCCATCATCCTCTCTCTTCCTTCCTTCCCCATTTCCTCCTCTCTCTCTGTCTCTCCCTTCTCTTGTTACCCCGCACTGCACGTCTCTCTCTCGTCGTACCATTTTCTTTGTCGTTCCAGAATTTTCATTTCTCTCTCTTTCTGATTCTAAGTTCTTCAAAATTTTACTTCCAATTTTCGTTTTTTCCCACTCTCTTTTGTCCATCTGGTTTGCCCAACTCACGAGATATTTCCCTGCAGAATAGGAATTCGAATAAGAGATTGATTTCTCAGCTTTCTCTGTTCGAATTCTATTTCTATTATTGAGCCTCTTTTTGCACAATTCGAGCTCCGGAGAGAGATTTTTGGCGCTTGGAAATGTGAAGGTAACTGTTCCCTTTTGGTTGCTTAAGATTATTCAATGAAATTGAATAAGTTTCTTAACATAATTTTGACTTTTCCCTTCTAAAGCTGATTTCTTTTTATTGGTGCCCACTAAATTAAGACATCGATTTTTCCTCCTGAAAGTAGAAAAAGTATTTCTTTTCGGGATTGTGCATTTTTGCAGAGTTTATATTCGTGAACAAATTAGTTCACTTGATGCTTCTATATTCAAATTTTTATTTGATTTCTTGTTTTGGATTGTTTTAATGCAGAGATAATACACACGATTGAAGAAATTCAGTGCTCTTGAAATGGAAGTTCAGACACATGAATAGATTCTGAAGATTCGGAAATTAATTTCAGCTTTTTGAATTGCATTTTGTTTCTTAATTATCATTATTTGGTTGTTTGTTTGCCTAATTAACGACAAAAGGCGGATACAATGGATACCCATATTGGCTCAGTTGATTCAAGATTGCAAATGTTCTCCACATCTGATCACTCCTCTGTGGTGTCTATGAACTTATTCTTTGCGCTTCTTTGCGCTTGTATTGTGATCGGTCATCTTCTGGAGGAGAACCGATGGATGAACGAGTCCATTACGGCCCTTCTAATTGTGAGATTCTACCCATTTGAACATTTTTTTAGTTCATTGCGCAGGAGTTTTAGAAGTGAAATTAAAGCACGTTTGTAAAATTTATTGTACCTTCTTATGCATTATTGTAAATGAAGGATATGAGTCATTTTTCTCTATGAATTGATGCTGAATGGTTTTGCCGCAGGGTGTCTGCACTGGGGTTGTTATTCTGCTGATTAGTGGTGGAAAAAGTTCACATCTTCTGGTATTTAGTGAGGATCTTTTCTTCATATATCTTCTACCGCCTATAATATTCAATGCAGGGTATGTTTCTTGTTCTTTCCAATTTCATTGAGGTGCTTATTATGATGAATCCTTTTTGAAATCGGTCACTTTCGCCACTTATATGCATCTCTTGAAATTTCGAATCTGTCCTTATATTTTTATATAATATTTTGTTTTTTATATTGTACACGGGTATAATGTTGTGTTAATGATCTATTTGGAACCTTTTATGTTGGATAGCTGCAAGCTTGATTTCATCTTTGATCTTGACCCTGCATCCTGTGCCAGGTTTCAGGTGAAAAAGAAGCAGTTCTTCCGTAACTTCATCACTATCATGCTATTTGGTGCCATTGGCACGTTAATATCCTGTTGTATCATATCATTAGGTATGTGGGAACTTCAATGAAGTTCATTTATTTCCTTGTCATACTTCAGAAGCATCTTTAAGACAAACAAATATTCAGATATTCATTTTAGTTTTATTTGGCTGAGTTTGCCATAGCACAACTTTGTGTGGAAGGCATGAATTCCCTCTATTAATTTTGTTTAACTAACATGTTATAATTTTTCTTTTTACTTTGTTTCTATAAGTGCTACACTCAAGCTCAATCATTCCTCAGTGATATTTCACTCTTGATTTTCTACTTATCAAGTGAAGAAATTGAATGCATGTGCAAGATATTTCAACTGAGCAGTGTTTACAAATTATGAGCGAAACATGTAACTCTAATGCAAAATTCACACCAGTAGTGGCAGAATAAATAAGCATTTTGAACACCTTTTTGGTCTTACAATTCCATGTCAACATTTTGTTTTATTAAGGAAAACAGAATAACTAGAATGCCGGGTAGCAAACTTTTGTGGTATTCAATCTTTGTTGACATCAATAACCACCATGTATGTTTGAGTTGGCTTACAGCTACTAGAGATGTTATTAATGCTTACTTATATCTTTTCTCTGACAGGTGCAATTGAATTTTTTAGGAAAATGGATATTGGTCCCCTAGATCTTGGGGATTACATAGGTATTAGATTTGTGTTGCCCTTTGTTTCATTTGTATTTTTGTTTTTTTTTTTTAACACATTGGAAGCTTACTTTCTTGTTCTACTATTTTCAGCAATTGGTGCTATATTTGCAGCAACGGATTCTGTTTGCACTTTGCAGGTTTGGTGCTTATTAGAGGAAAAAGTGGTCTTTTTACTTGTAACGACTAAGACACAGTAAATATTAAATTCAATTTGTTTCATCTGTTGATGTAGGTGCTTAATCAGGACGAGACGCCTTTGCTCTATAGTCTTGTGTTTGGGGAGGGTGTTGTAAATGATGCTACATCAGTGGTGCTTTTCAATGCAATTCAGAGCTTTGATCTGACCAATATCAATCTCAGAATTGCATGGCAGTTTATTTGCAACTTTTTGTATTTATTTCTCACAAGCACTATGCTGGGAGTTGTAGTAAGCCTCTCTCTCCTCTCTCTTCCTCATACTTACAGGCATATGCACTTGTGCAAATGTGAACGAATTATTGTTTGAATACATGTGGTTCTTTTCTTGCAGACTGGGCTACTTAGTGCTTACATTATCAAAAAGCTATACTTTGGCAGGTACGTAGTGGTTGGAATCTATTTTTACCAGTTGTAGGTTTTCTTATCATTTTTGTGTTACTGGCTGATTCAATAGTCAAATTTCTTGTGAAAACCGAGTTGAGTCGTTGATGGGAGTTTGGAAATGTGTGTTAATACAATTCCATCAGTTGGATGGGTGATTGAGTTAATGAAGCCGTGCACGATTCAAATACATTTAATGTTGTGCAACTTTGGCCACATTTATATATTATTATTTGCTGGAAGGACATTTTAATTTTGGGAGATATGTTTGTTGGTTCATGGATAGACAGATGCTATTTTGCCCTCATACTTAAAATGGAAGTACTTGAATGAGACTGCTATAACTCTGTCTAATATGATTCAGGCACTCAACCGATCGCGAGTTTGCTCTTATGATGCTCATGGCCTACCTTTCATACATGTTGGCTGAAGTAAGATGTGTTTAACTTTTTGAGAACCTTCTCCTGTTATCTTCTAATGCTTTCTTACATTTTTTCTTAATTTGTTGGTAATAGAACTTTGAATTGGTGACTTCAATTTGTCATGCAGCTGTTTTATTTGAGTGGCATCCTCACTGTATTTTTCTGTGGCATTGTGATGTCCCATTACACCTGGCACAATGTGACTGAGAGTTCAAGAGTCACTTCAAAGTATGTCTTATCTGAAAATTTGTCTTGTTCTGTTGGGAGATATTGTTATGACTTTCTTAATCAGGGATGTTCATTTTCATGGTGCTTTGCATCTTACAATACAGGCATGCTTTTGCAACCCTGTCATTTGTTGCGGAAATTTTTATCTTCCTTTATGTTGGTATGGATGCCTTGGACATTGAGAAGTGGAGATTTGTCAGTGATAGGTATGTTCCTCCATCTGGGATTGCATGTCTATTAAAATTTTACATGGTGCCCGATTTAATAGATTCATAGGACCTTTTTTCTTAAAAATGAAAATTCTTATGCATGGTGTTTGATTTGTCTTGTTTCAGTCCTGGAACATCAGTAGCAGTGAGTTCAATATTGCTAGCTCTGGTTATGGTTGGAAGAGCAGCTTTTGTTTTTCCTTTATCCTTTTTATCCAACCTATCTAAGAAATCTCCTACTGAGAAGATTGGCTTCAAACAGCAAGTATGCATTTCTGTTTCTTTGATCTTATCAACTGCTTCTTTTTTCTTTTTCCTTTCTCAATCCTTAGATCTGTCAAAATGCTTTAACTTTGGTTCTCTTTAGGTTATCATCTGGTGGGCTGGTCTAATGAGAGGTGCTGTATCGATGGCACTTGCATATAATAAGGTAGACTTTTCAATAATCCTCTTTAGTTGGGAAATGGGCATTCACTCATCAAAGATAGGTCACTGGAATTGATGTTGATTTATGTTTTTGTTGATTAACATTGGTGAATTACTTATCATCATGTTTGGTATTCATGATAAATAAATGCAGTTTACTAGCATGGGGCATACCCATTTGCGAGGAAATGCAATAATGATTACCAGCACGATAACAGTTGTTCTTTTCAGCACCGTGGTAAGATATCCTTTTTCTTGGTTGTGTGTTTGTTTACCTAGATAAATTCTAAAATTGCTTTTTGCAGCCTATTTTTTGCCACTTTATAAGATTTGCTGTTGCCTATTATTATTAGCGTGGTGAACTGAAGTGCAAATAAAGTTGAGAACTACAAATTCGATGTTGTCACATTGTAGCTTTTGGCTTTATTGATTATTGGGGTCTAGTTTGGTGTTCAGTGAATTTTCATTTTGACACAATTATGATCTATTCGCCCAGTCTTTGTGATGTCTCTCTTACAAACCCAGAAAAAGATGTTTTGGGTGAATTAAGATGACATCCAGATACAGAAGTTTTTATGCATGTGTGCTTCCATATTCACAACCACAATGGTGTGTCCATTTACATGTATTTCTTTTTGTTTCGCTCAGGTGTTCGGTTTGATGACTAAACCTCTTATAAGATTTTTGTTGCCGCTTCCAAAACAACCTACGAGAAGCATGTCATTATCTTCAGAACCAACAACTCCGAAATCTGTTACAGTGCCACTTCTTGGAGACAACCAAGACTCCTTAGACGATTTCATCAAGCATGAGGTTCCCCGCCCTAGTAGTATACGTGCTCTCCTAACCACCCCAGCTCACACTGTTCATTACTACTGGCGCCAGTTTGATAATGCATTCATGCGTCCTGTGTTTGGAGGCCGGGGTTTTGTACCCTTTGTTCCTGGCTCACCAACGGAACGAAGTCCCCGCCATCAATGGCAATGAAAAGAAAAACAAGAACGATGTAGAAAGATGTATAGTTAGAAGCATCTTGAAGAAAGTTGGGACAATGCGTCCTTAAACTTTCCGCCAAAAATTTTGCCAAGATTTTAGCATCGTAATGTGTTTTGCAATGTAACATATAGTGGCTATTGCTTCATTTTGCATTGTTTTGCCTTTATGATTATCATTAATGACGTAATGCTCTTTCCCTGTAAGGCTGTAAGATATGAAGGTATTATTAACTTATGCTTGCATTCTGATGAATGGATACTTGTTCAGTTGGAAATTTTTTATGGTTTTGTAACTAATGTTTCCTATTCAAAGTGCAAATATATCTTGTTATTGGATTTTTTTTTTCTTTCAGCTTGTTTTAAGGGATTTTTACAAAAAAAATATTGCTTCTTAAATTTTTTTTTTTTTCAAAATGGTTAAAAACACCTAAAATACTAAAAAAAAAATTGAAATTCAATATTTACCAAAAATTTATTTAAGGTTTATCCGATATTTAATGTAAGTTGAAGTTATACAAGGTTTATTGAAAATTTATTCAAAGTTTACCAATAAATTAATAAAAGTTATGGTTTATTCAAAATTTACTAAAATTTATTCAAAGTTTACTAGAAAATTAATGAAAATTGAAGTTATCTAAAATTTATCCAAGATTTACTATAAAATTAATGAAAGTTGAAGTTAACAAGATTTATTCAAAATTTATTCAAGATTTATCATAAAATAAGTTATTCAAAGTTTACCATAAAATTAATAAAAGTTCAAGTTATACAAAGTTTATCCAAGATTTACTTAAAATTTACCGTAAAATTATTAAAAGTTGAAGTTATCCAATGTTTATCTCAGGTATCTAAGATTTATCAAACATCCATTCACAAAGTTTATCCAAAATTTACTTAAAATTTACCGTAAAATTATTAAAAGTTGAAGTTATCCAATGTTTATCTCAGGTATCTAAGATTTATCAAACATCCATTCAAGATTTACTAGAAAAATTAGTAAAAGTTGAACTTATTCAAGATTTACTCAAAATTTTACCATACATCCATTTAATTTCTTAACTAAAAATTATCAAAAATCTATCCAATATTTAGCAAGATAAATAATATTAATTAAGTTAATTAAAAACACTTTTACATATTTTTTTTGATAATTAAGGTTTATTCAAAGTTTACTTTGATAATTAAATACAAATTTACATATTTTCTATAGTAATTAAGTTAATTAAATAATAAATAAAAATAAATAAATAAATGCATGCATACATAAGAATAAGTAATGGTCATGCAATTTAATGAAATTTTTAATCTATATTCAGTGGTGAAGCCACATACATTCAAGAGGGGGTTATAGCTCCCCTTTAAATTTTTAAAATACATGTAATAATATATAAATTTATACTATTTTTAATATTTACCTCCCCTAAAAAATAAATAAGGGACAATTATGTGATGTTAAAAATTGATTTAGATGAGTTAATAAATAAATATATACTTTAAACTGCTAAAAATTTTAATTTTTAATGACAAACATTTAATTAGTTAAATTATTCAAATTGTATAACTATTTAGTTTGATTTCTAATGTATTCAGTGTTGTTAAGGGTTCATATAAATGTCATGATATGTTTCGAGAAAAAAGAATGACTCAATTTAGAGAAGTACTTTAAAATAGTGAAATTCTTAGTGGGACGATGTCTAAATCAAGAAATTGAGCTAAAAAATCCATGTAATATTCATTAAAGTTCACATTATGACACTTTAATAAATTTGATTTTAAACTTTTTCTCCTATTCTTGATATTTTAGAATACATTATAAAAGATAGTACCACTCTATACTAAAAGGCTGAAGCTAATATAATTTTAGATTTGGTGCAAACTTTCAATTTTGCATTTGATGAAAAATATATTATGAGTGATAAATGAACTATCATTAATATTATAAAGAAAGAATCAAGATATTGTAAATGTTATGACTTAAGTTAAAATTTGTAAAGATCAATTGTAATTAATGAGAAATAAAAGCTGAAATTCTTTGTTTGAAGGAATCATATCATTTTGTTAATATTTTTGATATAGAAAATGTTTATATGTTCAAAGGAATGTCATGATGCATAGATTTAACAGTTACAAATTTATATCATTATAAAGTGGATTTATTTTATAGTATTATGGATATACAACTACAAGAATTTAATGATCGATTGTCTGAAATAACTACTAAATTACGGCTTTGTATGAAGTGTCTTGGTCATGATAACTCTTTTGCAGCTTTTAATAAGCAAAAGTTGATTTACTTTACTCAATTTTATTCTTATAATTTTTCTCAAGTTGACTTAATGACACTTGACAATCAACTTGAAATTTATCTCAGTGACATGCGCTTTAGTAGTGATTTTGCAAATTTAAAAGATATTGTAAATCTAGCTGAGAAATTAGTTGAGATAAGAAAACATGTTGTATATCTATTGATCTATTTACTTATGAAATTAACACTTGTCTTACTTATTGCTGCTATCACTGTGGAAAGTATTTTCTGCAATAAAATTTGTGAAAAGTCGTTTGCATAATTATATGAGGAGATGGTTGGATAAACGACTGTTTAGTTACATACATTGAAAATGATGTTTTTAGCAATATTAACAATGAATTAATCGTATAGCTTTTTCAAAATATAATCATTTAGGACAATTATGAATTTTGGTTATATTTTTATATAGTTTTATTTGTAATTTTTAAAATATTTTTATATCTTGACAGTTATTGTATTTAATATTATATTTTTAATGGATAATATTTATCATTTATTTAAAAATTTATTTATATATCAATAATTTAATTGAATTATATATTAATGTATTATGAAAAAATTAGTATATAAAATTTAGCTCCCCTAAGTCAAAGGGCCTAGCTCCGCCACTGTCCATATTTAAAAGATGGAAAATGTCATTTTTTTCCCAAATGAAATTTTTTTTTTAACTAAATACATAATAATTGTCATTTCTAAAAAGAAAAAAAAAAGTAAAAAATTGGTAAAAATGAAAATAAAAACGGTAAATACTGAAAGACCATAAAACAATTATAAGATTGAAAAAAAAAACATTCAAAAGGGTGAAATTTCCCCTTGTTTTAAGTCGTACACATCCAAATTTGTGAGGATAACTGAATAATGTGGGAAAATGGAATGCTGCATACGAATTAAGCCGAAGAATGAATGCATTGAATATAACAATATTTCAGAAAAAAAAAAAAAAAAGGAGTTAAACCTAAGACCTTCTACCAACTTTAGAGTAAATGAATGCATTAATGGAGTTAAGATTGCCTATAACAATATTTCCATGTATGATTGAGAAGAAAAAAAAAGGGTTAAACCTACGACCTTCTACCAACTTTAGAGTAAATGACGAGTTGCAGAGGATCTCAATCCCTTGAAATGCCTGTTAGTGTAGAAGAATCCACCAGATCCGAATTGCCCACCATATCCATTTGTATCATTTGAACGATATTGTGAAACTAACGAGCTCACATGTTGATGAAGTGAATTTTAATTTATTTCGTTTCGATTTAATTAAATGATAAAAAAGTTTTTGATTAAATCAAATTAAACCAAAACTACCATTTAGCTTTACCATTACGAACCACATAACTCAAGGAGAATTCATCTCTGGTCTGTGTGTGATTCTTTCATAGTTAAGAACTTAAAATGCAGCTGAACCATAACTACTTTTAAAAGTGAAAACTAGAAGATTGAAAATTTTTAAAAAAAATTATTATTTATCTTTGAGTTTGAACCGATTACAGTAGTATTCAGTTCCTAATATTTTATCATATTCTACATTTAAAAAGACGTTATATTATAGTAAAATAAATAAGAGAAAATTATTTTTTCCCAAAATTTAAACATAGAAGACATTATTAGAGTTATGCTCTTATCTACTATTGCTTTCAAGTAACACTTTCTTCTTTTCTTCATTAGAATCTGACATTTAGGGTGGATGCTTTTTTGTTTTCCTAGAGTCTCGATCCTAGAATTTTACATGAGAAGCCAAGCTCCAATTGTCGCTGGGACATACATAGGGTCGATGCTTTTTAGTTAAAAGGTATTGTGTATAAATGCAACATGCTAACGACCCTAGACTGAATCAACCCAAAAAGGGAAAAGGGCAGACTTATAGTCCTTCACTATTTCTCGGCAAATTTATGATGAGAAGGTGCAATTTGTAAGTTGGACGTTCTAACTATTAACATACTTTGATATGCTCTGGTGGCCTCATGTTCAAGGGTGTGAATGGCATCCAATAAAAATACTGACAAGTGCAACCATAACAACAAACAGAAGAGGAAATCCAACTTGTACTCTTTTTGCACTTTTCCTGCTCTTCAACACCACCTGCCATGGAAGACAAATCTGTTTAACAAACTCATTTGAGAATCAACTAGAATGAATCTAGTTCCATTCACAACTACAAATCAAAAGAGGAGAAAAAGGTGAAGAGTATTCCCACAGCGTGAATTGTATAATATATATTTTAAAAGGTAAGGTACATTATTATTTATGAGCACATATTTTGCATCAGCTGTAAGTTTTCTTCTGGTAACGGAACTTACTAATTCCTCCTGCAATAATTTTCTCTCCTGAATGCTTACTCTCCTCTCTTCTGTCAAATTCGAAATAGTTGCTTCAGCCTGAGTGGAAAGTAAAATTAAAAAAAGTTAACAAGCATTGATTAAAATATTAAGTATCAAATTCCAGAATGAATGACCTAGTTGAAAAACGAATTTTCAGAGTAAATAGCTCCTACAAGTTTCTCTGGGAGACAAATAAGGAGGGAACACAGACTACAGTCATCAGTAGACATCTGCCATAAAAAAGATGCAGATTATATCAAACTCTGATATTCTACATCATTTTCCTCTTTCCTTTCTTTCTTTTTTTTTTTTCTCTCTGAGAGAGAACATAGCAGATGCTAACTACAGGGCCTTTTTTTCCTATACCAACGCTGATGTACAACAATGTAATTTCATGCATGCAATTTTTTTTTTTCCAATAAATCCTCCAGGAATTTGGATTAGAAGCAGAGAGAGACTAACCTCATTTAGCTTTGATTCAAGTAGATTTAGTTTTGACTTCATCTCCTCAATATCACTGATTAACTTCAGCTCCTTTGCAGCCTTTACTGCTAGAATTTTTTCATCCTTCATTGTATTCTCTGGTTGAGGCATCTCTGCGTCCTTCTCCAGAGCATCACCTATGGAATCCTTCACTGCATTTTTTAGCAGATGTAACTCTGCATCCTTTGCCAGCTTATCACTACTGGTATCTTTCACTACATTCTTTGGCGAAGGAAATGCTGCATCCTTTGCCAGCTTACCACTAATGGCTTCCTTCACTACATTATTTGGTGAAAGAAACTCGGCATCCTTTTTCACCTTGTCACTATTGGTATCCTTCACTGCATCCTTTGCTAATGTATCATCAACGGCATCCTTTTCTTGCTTCAACTCTTCACCATTAATGAAATCATTATTTGGCATCCACAATGAGTTCTTTGGTGGCTTTGACTCCCGAATGTCAATCACATCCTTTTTTGGCTTCAACTCCACAATCTTTTCCGTTTTGGAGTCCTGTGCATAGATCACTTTGAATTCCCTATTCTTGGCAACCTGACACAAAAGGAGATAACAAGGCCATAGTACTTCAGAAGCACAATCTGATAAAAGCTGGAAAATAAATCATCACATTAACATCCTGGACTGAAATGTTCAATCTGACTGAACAACAGAAGCCCACCATTGTCAAGAAAGAAGAATTTTCTAACCGAGTGCAGTGGGGCAGTCTCATCACCTCCACCTAATGCTGGATCTGTCAGCACTGAAGGATCAAAGAGAGGCCCCTGCTTAAACACCCCATTAATGGGTGAAAGCACTGAAGATTGAGGTGGGCTAATGAATACCACTCCCAGCTTGAGCTCTTCAATGAACTTGCCATCATCTTTATTGAACTGCCAATTAAGAATGGGGCAGGGAAGAAGGGATAAATACAAAAAAAACCAAAAGAGACGGTCAAAGTCAAACCTAAAAATACTAAATGCTTACTGTATCAGGTGTTATGTCTTTGTCAGTCATGCCAAAAGGAACATCAATGCTTTGGATTAAGAACTTGTCTTTACACAACATCTCAGGAAGAACTGACTTTGGAGCTTGCATAGTAACTACATTAACAATGAGCCGTGGCAATCAAAACAACAACACGTAACAGAAGGAATTATTACACACAAAAAGAGTAAATGATGTTCAGAATGGGATAGAAGATGAAAAATGATGAAGAAAAGCAACTAAGAGTGTGAAAACACAGAACTTATAAACAGCTTTGCTAGCCTCCATTACATATACTGTAATTCAAACAATCCTAAATTTCTATCATATCCTTGTAACGACATCCAGACTTCAGAGGCAGTCAAGAGGGCCTGCTACTTTTGTACGAGGATGCGAGTTTCCTGAAAGAATGTCCCAGTATCTCTTATATTTTTTAGTCATAAGAGAACTTCACTAAAACAAGGGAAAATCATAGCCAATTCTAACAAGATTAAGAGTAATGGCAAGAAAAATAACACTACTTGAATTAGTACAGTCTTACAGTTAAGATAACAATGAATAAGGAAGAGTTACGTGAAGATACATGTGTGTGCAAGCATGCATACCAGATGGTTTCCACAATCACCAAAATGAAATGGAGAAAGCTTGCCTGTAAATTCACAAGTTGATTTTGGCAAGACAATGCCAACATTTGGTCGCACACAATATTTCTTAGGGGAAGTAGTCTTAACCTGAAAATATCAAGTCAGAATCATATAGGTCACTAGCATTATAAGTATCAAGACTGAAATTTGAATGAAATTGAGCAAAATGCAATTTAAACCTTGAAAGCAACATTGTGGAAGGTTTTATTCGTAAGCTGTACTTCGCATGAGCTCTGCTTCTTCAACTCAACTGCAAAAGGGCAATATCACAACTATTACAATCCTGAAAAGATGATGCAACTATTCATCTAATAATCAGGCAACTAAAACATGTTCCTATATTATCTCAAAGGCTATACATAATTTTCATTGTTTTCGGCCCTCTGAAAGTGAAATGGCAAAAAATGTTTTATGCCTTCAAAATATTTCGGTCCAACTCACACTTCTCTATATTTTTCCGTCTCTTTTCTCCTCTTCTTGCCTGCCCAAAAGTAAGCATCAATAAACAAAATAATCCTTTTTATTCTTTTGCCCTATCCCTATTCTCATTGATCAAGCAGAGCATCAGTTATCCTAGATGGCAATATGACAACCACAAAAATCATTGAAAAGCTAGACCAATTAAAAAAGAAAAAGAATGATTAGCATGGCGCCGTACTCACATATAAATGTCAGCTCCACAGGCTGGACCTCTAAAAGTCGTGTGTCCATGATTCTTCTTCTCACAAAATCAATCTTACCAGTGTTAAAAGCTAGCCTTTCTCTGCAAAATCAATGAAGTCATAGATTAGACCCACATGCGAAACTCCTAAAAGCTGCCTGATAAACACAGCCATGTATTGTGGTCCAAAATCCGGTTCTGTAATCATTTCCACTTGATCAAATCTGAATCAATATTATCTAAGAAAAGAACATGTCATAATCACAGCATGAGCAACGCTGTTTCAACCAAAAACTTATCTACACAATTGTGTTAATTCGCAGATAAAAATTTTATAAACCAAAAGAGTAACGCAATCATAAAAATAACTGATGGCATTTGGAAGGGGAAAATAAAGAAATATCTAAATTCAAGACGGACTACTCTAAAATAAAAAAATTCACCAAAAAAAAAAAACACAGATCGGATTCAAAGCAATCACAAACGCTGCAAACAACCAAATCTTCGCCGAGCATGAAAAGGACTGGAATCGCCGCATCTCAGCCGAACAACGAAGTATCTGATCAGAGGTGGACAGAGAATGTCAATGCTAACAAAAGAAAGGAAATGAATAGTAAGTCCAATTCAACTCGTTCTCGACCCAAAAAATTACTGAGCAAAACAGCAATACATAAATCAGTCGCCTCCTCTAAGTTCAACAGTAACATAAGCGCAAAAATTTGAAAGTCAAAACAAGTCAAAGAAACTGCACCATCAGAAGTCAGTCTTCAAAAAATTCCTATTCGAAATTGATCACAGCATTCAACTCAAAGCGGCAAAGCTCAGCTCAGAATCAGATCATCAAGAGTTTCAAAAAATTAAGCAAAACAAGACAAGAAAACGACGACGAATAGAACCGCCCTCCTTTTCGCCTACTCTCCGCCAAAGTCCAAACAGAATTCCGCACTGTCTCAAATGGCGATAAGTTTTTGAAATAAAATAAACGCCATTTTCAAAATAAAATAAAATAAAAACAAAAGCAAGCAAAACGACAGCGTTTTTTCCATCGCTTTTGACGAATCATCCGGAAACAAATATAAGCATTAAAAAGCAAAAAAATAAAATAAAATAAAAAAGCGAGA
>CATIWF010175284.1:0-12398 GCA_949630135.1 Balakata baccata
TGCTAAGAGTAGTTAAGTACATTGGATGACCTGCTATGAGACAATCATATGGATTATCTATTCAAATGTCAATGATAGTCTCATCATAGCAATGGTGCATGTATCCTTAGACTTGAGGTACTCAAGGATATCTTGGATACTAATTCTGTGCTTTGATTTCATTCCTTGTTGCCTCATAGAGGTCGCTCATAGGGTGGTGATTGGGTACAGCTTGAGGTATTCGAAGGTAATTGGATAGCCAATAAAGGATTCACTGCTCCTGATAGAGGGAGAGTATACCTACGGCCTCTTATTGGGATCATTTCTCGGGAATCTCTGGCTACAGTGGAAATGTCCTGAAGATGGTTTTCAGTGACATGTCTAATAGAGTAATGAGTCCCAATGACAAGATCTAACATCACTTGGGCTAGATGTGACGTAGTCAGTCTAGCAAGAGCTGACACATAGTCCATACTCTAAACCGAGTGGGGTATAGGATGGTGAAAGAACGATTTGCACATATTGTTGTCTATGGAAGGGTTCGTAGTCAAACCATTGACTTTTCAGTCAATTGGAGATCATGATGTGTTGCTAGATACCGCTCATGATTTGCTTAAATTATTTGATGATTTAAGTGGCCAACAGAACCGGGAACCTAATGGGTCACACGCTTTGGGGATGTAAAAAATGAGCAAAATGACTTAGGATGAGATCCAAAATATGAAAAATTATTTTGAGTCGGTTCGCGATAAGATCCCTGAAAAAAATCGATCGGGACGTTGACGGGCCTGTACGAACCCGTGCAGGCCCGTCTGCCCAATTGGTCCAGGCGGGCTGCTGTGTGTGCCAGCGTGCAGCAACTGGCCAATGACCCTTAAATTGGCCCTTAATGGCCATTCACTATTCATAACTCCCATTTTCTCCTCTCTTCAATTTGGATCTATTTTTCTGATTTTCTTTTGGATCTAAAAGACCCCAAAAGACAGAAAATAGACAAGAAAAAATTTTTGGGAGAAGAAAGTTTTTTGGAGACAACAAAAAAATTAAAAAGTTTAATTTTCTTTTCATATGAACATACACTATTGCTAGCACTTTGAGGTATGTTCAAGCCATCTCTCTAGTGGTTTCATCCTCTCATCTTTGCATGGATATTGTTAGAGACAATCCAATATTGGATTGTTCTGGTTTGCTACAACCCAACAAGGTGAAAAGTTGAAGAAAAATCAAGAAATTATAAAGGTATAAATTTTGAATTTTCTTTGGTTAAATTAGTTTTAATTTACACATGTATAATCCTTTGATTCAAGTTTTGAAAATTTTTATTTTCCGCTGCGTTATATGTATGTGATACATGGTCAAAACCCATCAACATGTCACTACCATGATGAGCTCAATTCCCATAAGTCAAAGAGACAGGTCAAACTTTCTAAGAAAATGTCCCGCCCGGGACAACCTTTTCCCGATCAGGATATTCAACTAAAAACTAGTCATTAGAGCTTTCAAGCAATCCCAGGATGCCACGTGTACTCTCCTGACCAAGAGACCCTATATCCCAACCAGGACGCTGCCTTTTTAGACAATATTTAATGCTCTTGTAAGAGAACATTAGGGAGAGTTATGACACCAATTTGTAACAACTAATTGGTAAGTAATCACTATAAATACCCTACCAAAATTCCATTTATAATAACCAATACCTTTCTAAATGCCAAAACTCTTGCAATTTATTTTCTCAACCTTATATTCATTAATTATTGTAAGGGTTCAAGTGTTAGCCATAAACACTTGGAATAATATTGTATTTAGATTGTGTTTGAGCCAAATTATAAGGAATTAGTTATTGTTTTGTCCATTAAAATACAAAGAAAATTTTTGGTTGAGTGTGAGCTTTGAATAAACACCTAATTATGAGTTAGATTGTAAAACTCTTAATTGTAATATAAGGAATTAAATTAGTGAATATTTTATTGTGATTAGAGAGATGAACAGAGTTAGTTAACATCCGAATCTCTATAAATTTTGTGTCTCTTTCTTTTCTTTACACTCCTTAACTTTGTTGTGTACTAAAATTTTTAATTTCCTACCAATTTTTTTCCCCCTTATTGGTAATTATTTGGACAACAAATCCAACCCAAAACCTTTTAATCTAAGTCTTTTTACCTCTAAATATGTCTAAAAATATGGTCTCTAGCTTAATCAAGCTTCAAGGGACGTCTTCCCCTTCTAAGCAATCTAAGATCCCTTCTCATTCAAACCCATTTACAAATGGACCCTCTACTATTAATTATGATTGTACCTCTTGAGATAGGTTTGCACGCATCCACCTCCACCCTAGCTCTTTGACTTCAACACCCTACCAGCCTTCAAACCAGCTTTCATGACTGTATCTTTTGATCGTTTGTTTAATGTTAAATTATAGGGACGATCCATAATTCACAGGTATGCAATTCTATTTCAAAAGGCTACACTTCTAAATCTGACTTCTTTGAAATGATCAGGTATTTGTTAAAGTGCTAAGGCCCACCCTTCAGCATTCTCAACTTATCGTATTTTGACTAAAAAATACACAGGAATGGTTGAGAAGAAATAACCTTAATTTTGAATTCACTTTCAACGTTCCAAGCCACACTCATCACACTATAGATGCTTTGTATTGAAAAAGGCTTGCCCGAAAGTGTTTTCCCCACTAGACAAACATCCTTTTTATTATCCCCATCTATCTCATTATCATTCTCTAAATCCATGGCATCATCCTCACCATCAGTCAATAAAAATTTTTTCCACAATGTCTCCAGCTCTGTTGCCATTAGACCAAGGCCACCATTGATACACCACTCACCACGGAAAGTCAAAGGACTACCTCCCACAGCACAAAAAGACAAAAGGTCAGACGAAAAAACAAAGCACATACGAAGAAAAGACAAGAATACTCATGTGAAAAATTATATAAGGTACGAAAAAGGGAAACATCACAGTGAAATAGACACGGAAAACGACATTAATTATCAAATTTTGATCTACCAATCACCAAGATGGCCACAAGAACTAGATCTAAAAGTTTGGGAAAAACCCTAATCTAAAGAGAGACTCCATATTTACAAAGACAATGAAAATATATGTATTTGGTTTTTAGTTGTTTAAAAATAAAAAATTAGTTCTAGTTTTTTATTGTTTATTTTTTTTAAATTATTTTATATTAATAAAATTTATTACATCACACATATATTATAATATTATTTGTAATATTCAATATAAAAAATGACACAATATTAATTATATTTTGAATAAGACTTATTGCTAGAAAAACAAAGAGTGACGCTCCACATAGCAAATTAATGCCCCAAGAACTTCTAACTAATTTATCTCCAAAAATTGGCATTTCATCTAGCAAATACGCCTTCATTTCCTTTATAACTGTTGTTTTATATGTTATTTTATATAATCAATGAAATTTAAAGAAAGCATATTATTTAAAACTCTTAAATAGTGTCATTTTAGAAGTTATTTTTGCTAGTAGAAATGTTGACGTAGAGGTTTATGTAACTGACATGCCACATAGATTTTTCGCCACTGAAAATTGAGTTGAGATATCGGATTCAATATTTCTAAAAATTTCGATACCAATTTATGATAATTAAAAATTTTAGTATCATTTATACAATTAATCTCATCAATCCAAATTTATTGATGTTATATAGAATTTCAAAGTCATTTGTTATAAACTTAAAATAAATATCTATTTTTTTCTTATAAGATAAATTAGACTAATAGTACTCCGCTGAAAAATGTGTACTAGAATAGTACCCAAACTTCCATTGCTAACATAAAAATACATATTCTTTAATTTTGTAACTAAAAAAGTGCTTTAGTCCACTTCCGTAACATACTTCACGGAATATTAATCTGACAATGACACATCAATAATAAAATAATAATCATTAATTGACATGTCAGTCAAGTAACTCCAAGTCATCATTCTTTTTATAAATATTTCCATCCATAATTGTTTTTCCTAATAATTATTTCACTTTCCTCACAAAAAATCCATTTTAAAATAGAAAGAACAAATTCAGAACTCTCTCTCTCAACATCGATCTTCTTTCATCTTCTAGCTATATTTTCCTTTCTTTCTCTTCTTGTTCATCTTCTTCTTTTTCATTCCCATATATGTAATATGTCTTATCGGTAGATTTAACTCGAAATAACCACAACTATCCTTACAGAATGGGACTTCTTGTGCGGCTGTGAAGAAGGGAGCATACGCAGGGAAGAGGGAGCAGAGATTCTTTCTCGAATTTGATTATATACAGTCATTCTCTGTCTGCCCAAGGTTAAGGATTGAGTATAAGTAGTCAGTATAGATAGATATCCTAATAACTAGTGGACAGAAATAGCGAAAACTCTTCTTTTGCTTGTTAAGAAATCTGATTGATTTAAAAATCCTAATTTTCGCTGTTGTAAAGAGGAATTCTTCAAGTATTGATTGATATTCTCACAGAACTCATCACTGCATTCAAACTTCTATTTATTGTTGGAGCAATGTAATCAATGATGTCGTATTGTGTTTTGTCCAATTTTCGATCAATAAGTTCACATTTTTGACATCAAATTGGCAAGAAGAGAAAAAAGATTTAGTTTATGTTAGGGATTTCGTTAGGGTTTTGTCACGGGAATTTTGAGATTTTTAAATGTCGTCTAATATAGAGAACTTATAGGACATTTAGGTGTTTTCACTTAATTTAAGTTATATTTTAATTAGAAAAATTCCAAAAAACCGCATCAGCTTCCATAATTTATTTTTTTCCCATGTCAATTAATTTTATTACTTTATTACTTATGTGTCACTGCCACATCAATATTTTGTTAATTATATTGACTGAAATAGATGGAAGTATTTTTCTATTACAAATTGATGTTTAGGAATTATTCTATTACATATTCTGTAGCACCCTTTCATATAGCAAGTCAACCACCACTATACAAGAGTGCTACTCAAAATATATCTTGATAACCTTTAAAACTGTGTTCAACTTAAAAACTTTTTATATAATAATTATTCTGAAATGTCTTGTTATGCAACATATTTATCACATTATCTTAAATCCATCATACTGTAATTATACACATGATTAAAACTGTCCTAGAGCTAAACACATCCAAACTAAAACCTTATTAAAATAATCAAAAAATGAGAAGAATTAAAACTATAAAATCCTTTATTACATATCCCAAAACTAACCAAGTCTGAGTAAATAATAAATAATTGTAAAATAATGCATGAAGACCGATCCAAAGTTCACAATGAATCTACTTTGGCAAAATTTGAACTCTTCACATATTAACCTCCTCTACAGCTCCAAAACATGTGTAGGAAACTTACACGCTAAACTACTGAAAACTTAGTGGTACATATAAATATAATAATTCTATCACACAAGTCATGGCATCATAAGCATGTAACATCATACAATACTCATATGATCTTACTAGTGTTTAATTACATTAATTATTATTATTATTATTATTATTATATATATATATATATATATAAAAGCATAATAATTCTATCACACAAGTCATGGCGTCATAAGCATGTAACATCATACAATAATCATATGATCTTACTAATGTTTAATTACATTAATTCTCATATATATATATATATATATATATCATGCCAAGTGTTTACATCTTTAGCATATAAACATACCTGGTTGCAAAAACCATCTACATCTTGTTAAACTGTAAGATTTCTAGCATCATAAATAACTATTTCATCATGCATGTCAATTGTGATTCATAGATCACAATATCTTTTATCTAATTGTTCACTACTATATAGTTTGACTCTTCAGCTACAGGTCATGAATGGGAGTGTATATATATATATATATCATGCCAAGTGTTTACATCTTTACCATATAAACATACCTGGTAGCAAAAACCATCTACATCTTGTTAAACTGTAAGATTTCTAGCATCATAAATAACTATTTCATCATGCATGTCAATTGTGATTCATAGATCACAATATCTTTTATTTAATTGTTCACTACTATATACTTTGACTCTTCAACTACGGATCATGAATAGGAGCGCTCCTTAGAGCTTCAGTCACCCTATTCATAACTGAGCTCATATGAGCTAAAAGTCAAGTGCACTCCCTAAAGCTTCAGCCAACTTGATAAAGAATAACTGACTAGCAAAAAGGATAAAGGGCGCTCCCTCAGAGCTTGGGCCACCTTGTCTAAGTAATATTGCTCTAAGATGGTATATGTGGTACCAAAATACCTGATTGGTATATCATTTATCTTATAGGTAGTCATAGTATAGGTAACTGGGCATTTATAAATTGTTTCATTACTGTTCGTTTGTTCTCAAATCATAACTCATGTGCATACATAATATATCTTGGTATGATTCACATACCTTCTTTCATACCACGGGTTCTCCCATGTCCATAACAACTAAGTACCATAAGTATTACATGTCATATGTGATTATCCAGCATTATAAAAAGTGTATGAATACATGGCATGGTAATTAGAGGCATTTAAAGAACACATTTCAACATGTTATAGTAGTCATGGGCATGATACTTAGTTATCACGACTGTGATAGTCACCCTAGTGGTGACTCTAGTGGTGATCCTAGTGGTGAATGCTTTTGTATCATTATATAGCATGAGTCACGGGCATGATTGCTATAGTCATGGGTGTGACTTTACATTTTCAACATATAAACATTCTTAAATAGCATATAACCATCCCAAAATCACACACAATAGTTCTATGGTGGTCCAGGTGCCACCCAACCTCGCAACACTCAAATATAACATACCAAAACATGATTCTCAACAATCAAAGGTCATCCAATTCATGGCATACTCAAGCTCTTAACTTAAAGAGTCACCTTAACTGAGAATTTATTATTTCATTAGCATGTCATACTTATAGTATTAGAGAGGTACTCTAAAGGTAATCACCTTTAGCACTTTATGTATAAATCCATTCAATATAATAACGGCACTCTTCATTAATTTTAGTGTTCACAAATATGAATTGATATCAATCTTAAACTAATTAATGAAGTCCATGATATAATATATAACATAAAGGAATTCATGGTGTGATCATGATTGTGAGATTCTTATCATATGTAATTATGTTTATATCTAAATATCCCTAGTTGTAGGATTAACAAGACTAGATATTGTTAATCTGGATAGACTAGTACATGTTATACTTCTTGAATGGTTCAAGTGGTTGATCTCATAAACCATAATTATGAGATGTTTAGAGCTAACATGTGGATACTTGCTAAATGTAGTCAAGTACATTGGATGACCTACCATGAGGTAATCACATTGATCATCTATTCAATATCAGTGATAATCTCATCATGGCAAGCATGTATGTATCCTTAGACTTGAGGTGCTCAAGGTTATCCTAGATATTGATTCTGACACTTTGACATCTTTCCTTGTTACTTCATTAAGGTAATCATAGGGGGAAGATTGGGTGTAGACTGAGGTATTCGAAGATAGTTGAGTAGCCAATAGAGGATTCACTACTCCTGATAGAAGGAGTGTATGCCTATGGCCTCTTATAGAGATCATTAATTAGGAATCTCTAGCCGGAGTGGAAATAGCTTGAAAAAGGTCTTCATGTACATGACTATAGAGTAATGAGTCTCACAGACAAGAACTAATATCATTCATACTAGGTGTAAAGTAGTCATTCTAGTGGGAGTTGATACATAATTCATACTCTAAATTGAATGAAGCATAGTGAGGTGAAAGGATAATTTGTACAATGCACTTGTCAATGGAAGGATTCAAAGTTAGACCACTAACCTTTCCGGCCAATTAGGGGTCATGATATATGGTTAGACACCACTCATGACTTGCTCAAATTATGTGATAATTTGAATAACCAACATAGCTAGGAACCTATTGGATCACATGCATAGAAGAGTGAGATGAAAGAGTAAAACGGAACCAGATTTGATTCGGTTTAAAGAGAAAATTTTGGTTTGGGAGATCCCTAGGATACGGAAATGTTCTGAAGTAGGTTAAGGAATGTCATGAGGTCAAACCGGTGGTGCATACTTAGAGAAAATTAATTAGAGAATTAGATTTCTTCTCTCTTTGATTAATTCTCCATACCAGCGCCTTGGAGATTTATTCAACCGTTTCCATTGTCGGTTTCTTGAATCTTCTTTGCATGGACTTCACTAGAGACCTTTCAACTTTGAAAAGTGGAGGTTTACTACAAACCACTTGAAGGCATAAGTAAACTTGAAGAGAAAAACAAAGGTAAATCACCAAACTATATTGATTAGTATAATTAGTTAGAAATTAATAAGGCATTCCATGGTTTGTGTTTATAAAAATTTTAAATTCCATTATGCTCATGTATGTGATACGTACCTAGAAACCCAACATAAAGTTCACCATATTTTCAATTACCTTTGCAAGCTCAATGCTTCCCTCTTATGCCATTCATCATACTTGCATACAAGCTCACAATCACACTTATAAGCCATATTCAACATAACTATCTTGCTTTTTAATCATTTAGCTTACTTTAGTGACACCATAGATGGCCAAGTTCATAATTCAAACCATTACTCATGATAACTTAACACTTACCATTTCACTTAATTACCATTCCTCATTGTCCTAGAGTGATAAAAGTCATATTAAGTGCAACATCCTTACATATAGCTAGGATTTATTCTCAACTCATATGAAGATATATTACTAAACGTCTATATGAAATACATATATTTTAAAACTTTTCAGAAATAAAAACATGCATCACGGTCAGGATGTCTAACTTAAAACAAATCATTAAACTTGTTCAATATTTCATCCAAAATATGTACACATTCAAAATATGAGAGTTTACAAAATGACATTAAAAGAGTGCTTAGCCCTTAAAAAAGCCATAAAATACAAAAGCTCAATGTTCAAATACAATTTGACATGTATAAAATATGAGAAGACTTCACAAAAGGGCTACTATATCACTTATACCATGGTAGTTTCCTATGTGGACTCTGGATTCTAGGTTCTTTATCTCATATAGCTCTTTTAGCTAGTCTTTTCACCTAGGAGAGAGACAATAAGAACTCCTACGCTAAGCAATTGCTTAGTGGTATACAAAGGTACAAATAATTTACAATGCATGGGCATATACAATTATTATATGCAACACATTACATTTCTCGATATTCAAACTATTAGAATCCTTAACATTACAATGAAAGATTCATACATACATATATATCACATTATAGTAACATTCATCCGGTTATGCATAGACCCTCTCTGGGTATTAAGCATTTCCCTAATTATAAGCACTTATTATATGTACGTGACATGGAAAATAGCAAAAACTATATTGTTGAGTCATCACAACCCATCCAAATTGTACAAGACCATTATTGTTTATCACTGCATTATAATTGGGCTTAAAGAAGGTAGGTATGGACTATCGTAGTCTCTACACATATATGCCAATTGCCGGCTAGGAAATAGGCTTGGTGCAAGCTCAAATCCAAAGATTGGGTTCATAGGGATGCACAGTATGTTTAACCCTAGGAGGTATATTAACAATTCACCTCTAATCTTTCATAGTTGTCAAGAACATATAATTTATAGCACACTTGGTTTCCAAACAATATTCTTACATAGTGGCACAAGCCTTTCACTAATATCTTAACTATCATAAATTCATTTGACATTATTCATACTAAGAAGCAATTCAATCTCACTTAATATGCTTTGTAACATTTATGGTTCAATCATAATTTTCACTAATTCAACATCATGCATAAGAGTCACCAATATGCCATAAGTGCTAGTGTATCAATGTATACAAACCTCAACTCTCCATCAATTTGATCCTTTAGCAAGAATCAAGCCCTTCCACCTTCTTAGTGGTCGCTTCAAGGGTCTTGAAGAGCTCCTATCACAAATGTTACTCATCAATACCTTACTTTGCATAAAAACCATCAATGAAAGTTTTAAACCCTAGGTTCCATGGTTCCAACCCAATGTGTGTTCCAAAGCTAGGTTACAAACTCAAGCTCACTCTTTTAAACATAGATTAAATCCTTTAATAATAAGATCAAACTCTTAATTTCCCCATTTTGTTCATAAACCCCTAAATCTTAAGTAGATTCTTGATTTTCTTAAGCAAGAAAAAGAAATCAAGGAAATTCATGGATCAAAGAAATTAAGGTAGAGTAAAGCTTACCAAAATCCCTTTAGATTACCCTCCAAGGCCGGATTTGGTATGGGGTCTCCTTGTTCTTCTTCCTCCTTTGCTCAATCTCTTTCCTTTCTTCTTAAACCACACTTACATGTGAAGATCTTTAGGTTTTATGATGTTTCTCTCAGGTATTTGAGTGATCTTTGGGTTGGATTCAAGTTTAGGGAGGAGAAGAAAGTGATTCTAGGGTTTTTCTCAAGTCGGGGTGGATGTCAAATGAATTTATGACCAAAATGAGAGAGAACACAGGTCGTGCAGGTTAGTACAGGTCATGCTCCATGCCCTACAAACCCAACGCGACACGACATGGGTCATGCAAGGCTGCACGGGTCACAACACTTACCCATCTTTAGCTACACGGGTCATGCATAACATCTACCATCTCACCTTGCATGGGTCGTGCAGATTAGCACAAGACGTGCACAACATCTATCTATCTTACCTTGCACTTGTCATGCAGATCAACATAGGTCGTGCACAACACTAACTTCATCTCTCTCTTGTTTTTCATGCCACTAACCTTTTTAACGCCCCAAATGATCATGATAACTTCTAAACCCATTTTATAAGTGTGACAACTCTCTTCCCTTTAAAGAAAATTTGTCCCTGAATTTAAACCTTATATTCTGTGTTTAAACAATTAGGGGTATTGAGCTTTCATGATTTCTTTACTTTCCCAAGTTACTTCTTCCCTTGTGTGATTTCTCTATAACACTTTGACTAGATGAACTCTCTTGTTTCTCAATTCTTTTATTTCTCGGGCTAAAATTTCCACTGCTCTTTTCATAATTGAGATCAGACCGAACCTCAATAGATTGTGGAGTAACAATATGTGTCAAATATGATCGATACCTCCTCAATATAGAGACATGAAAACATTGTGAATCTTGCATAAATCCGGAGGCATAGCCAAACAGTATGCCATTGGTCCCATTCTTTCTAGGATTTCATACGGTCCTATAAATCGAGCACTCAATTTCCCTTTCTTCCCAAACTGAAGAACTTTCTTCCATGGAGACACTTTAAGAAATACTTTATCCCTAACCTCATATTCAATATCTCTTCTTTTTAAATCTTCATAAGACTTTTAGCGATCGAATGCCACCTTAAGTCTTTCTTTTATGAGCTTAACTTTTTCTTTAGTTTCTCGAATCAAATCAAGATCCACTAAATTCCGCTCACTCAACTATTTCCAACATAAAGGAGTTCGACACTTTCTACCATACCTAGCTTCATAAGGCATGCCTGTGCTGATTTGATAACTGTTATTGTACACAAATTTCATTAGTAGAAGATATCACTCCCAGCTTCCCTCAAATTCAATAACACAACCTCTCATCATGTCTTCTAAGATTTGGATGGCTCTCTTTGATTAACCATTTGTCTGTGCATGAAAAGTTGTACTAAAGTTGAGCTTAGTACCCAATGTTGTTTGCAAGCTTTTCCAAAACTGATATGTAAGCCTCGGATCCTTATTGGATATGATAGACCTTGGGACTCTATGAAGTCTAGCTATCTCATGTACATAAATATCAGCCAACCAACTCAAAGAGAAGTCTTGCTAGATAGGCAAAAAGTGAGCAAACTTAGTGAGCCTGTCTACAATCACCCATATTGAATCATACATTTTCAAGGTCATAGGCAGTTCCACCACAAAATCCATGGCGATCCACTGCCCTTTCTGTAACACCTTATACCTATGGATATCACTTATACTTATATTATGTTGTCGTATATTGCATATAATAGAACATAGTCCTTTTTATAATAAGGGATAATTTTTTTTTTTGGATCATATAATATTATCACTTTGCAACATTTGATAGCTAAACATCACATATACACACTATTACATATTTACTAATTTATACATATATGGATAGACAACCCAAATTACAAATGTCATGTTCCTATACATATGTGCAATGCAAGGAGAGAGATTGGTGAGGCTCGGCCGGTGACCTGTGATCCATGTCCTCTATAAGGTATACACCTCCAAAATGAGCTAATTACTCTTCTTTGCCTGAAAGATGATGCAATTTGATGAGTTGCAACTCAATGAGAATAATTATCAAAAGCTTTCTAAAGTACTAAGTCAGTCACAATTACAAGTAGTAATTGTCATTCATACACATTTTG
>CATIWF010175286.1:0-17751 GCA_949630135.1 Balakata baccata
AGAATTCACCAAATAGTGTCACATATTCACTACCATGGTCACTTCTTAAAACCTTGATTTTTCTATTGAGTTGATTTTCAACCTCAATTTTATAGAGTTTAAATTTCTTTATAGCCTCATCTTTGCTCTTAAGCAAATACACATAACAATATTTTGTGCAATCATCCACAATTGTGATAAAATATTTGTTTCCATCTCTTGTTTGAACAAATTTTAAATCACATACATCACTGTGGATTAAATCAAGCGGTCCACTTTCTCTTTCAATATTTTGAAAAGATGATCTAGTTAGTTTTGCCTCAACACAAATTTCACATTTATGTTTTATATAATATGGAAATTAGGTATGTGGTCTAAGTTAATTAACATGTCCTAGTCTACCATGCCATAAACTGGAAGACTCAGCAAATAAGCAGAAGAGATACTTTCATTATTACATTTAATAACAATTACATTGAGCTTAAAAAGCCCATCAATAGCATACCCTCTGCCCATATACATTCCACCTTTGGACAAAACAACTTTGTCTGATTCAAAAACCATTTTGAACCCATGCTTGTTCAATAATGAACTTGAAACCAAATTCTTGTGAATATCAGGCACATACAAAACATTGTTTAAAGTCAGCTTCTTAGTAGAAGTCATCTTTGGCACTACTTATCCTTCACCAAGAACTTTAGAAGTGGCAGAATTGCCCATAAATAATTTTTCCCCACTCTTCGGCTTGAAGGTAGAGAATATCTCAAGATCTGAGCATATGTGCCTTGTGGCACCGGTGTCAATCCACTACTCTTTTGGGTTAGACCCAACCATGTTCACTTCTGATATCACAACAGCAAAATTAATATCAGAAACCTCTTGAGTAATATTTTGTAAGAGATTTGCTTAATTGATCCTTTTCTTCTTTGGAAGCTTATAATCAGAAGCCTTGTGATCCATCTTGTCACAATTAAAGCATTTGCCTAGAATTTCTTTTTAGAAATTCCACCTTTGGAACCCGTTTTAGGCTCCTTAAATTTATTCTTTTTAGTATTTTGTCTATGTTCAACAATATTTACCTTAGCCTCAGAAGAATTCAACCCCCTTCTTTCTGAGCCTCTATTGTCTTCTTCAATTCGAAGTCTAACAATTAGCTCCTCAAGATTCATTTCCTTTTGCTTGCACTTAAGGTAATTTTTGAAATCTTTCCAGCCAGGGGGTAATTTTTCAATCATAGCAGCCACTTGGAAGGTTTCACTCAAGTTCATTCCTTCAGCATGAATATCATGAAGAATAACTTGAAGCTCTTGAACTTCACTTACCACAGTCTTGGAATCCACCATTTTATAGTCTAGAAAATGTCCCATTATAAATTTCTTGGCGCCGATATCCTCAAATTTATATTTCCAGTCCAATAATTTCCACAATTGTTTTGCAGTCTTGATTCCACTATAGACATTGTATAATAAATTATGCAACCCATTCATGACATACTTCCTACACAAGAAGTCGGAATGATGCCAACTATCATAGGCCATCCTTGTTTAGACATCTTGCTCATCCTCTTTAAGAGTAGGAGCGTCCTCAACCAAGAATCGTGCAAGATTCAAGGTAGTTAGGTAAAACAACATTTTCTACTGTCACCTCTTGAAATTCAATCCATTGAATTTTCTAGTTTCTCTCCATGGTTCACAGGTACCGTTATAGGTATAACTGGAGAGACAACCTGAGCAACAAAAATTGATGGCTTGGATCCATCTGGAACATTGGTAGCAGCTACTGTATTCTCCATTTCTTTGAAACAACAAACAAATTATATTAATTCCAAGAATTAATAAATCTAAATAAAGAATTAACAAACGAAAATTTGTCTTAAGATTGTTAGGAGAAAAATAACAACAATAGGAGAAATTGTTAATTCAATATTCAAAAACAAGAGAAATGGAAAAACGATCTGAGGCCTGTGTTCCACATAGTTTCCTTAAGACAAATTCGCCTCCTACCACCAGTGCTTAGGATAACTGGCGTTTGTCTCTCAGGATACAACAGATTTAAAGTAGTTGCTGAACACACAACATCTACTTACAGCGAATTGAATATTAGTCATACTCTCTATCACTTAAAAAGAAGAAGAAAAAGGGAAGAAAAAGACTTTGCCAACAAGAATCAAACTCAACTCTCTAAAACTTTCGTTACAACACAAGTCAAAAGCTCCTATTTATACTAGATGGAGGAAACATGAGATTAATTGTGATTAATCTCCTTTAAAGGCTGTCAATAATGCCTTTATAACTTCAAATAATTGTGAAATTAATCTTTAAAATATCAGAAAATGAAATTCCAAAAGACAAGAAGCTTAAAAACTAATCTGGAACACAATCAACACGGGTTTGTGGATTTGCCATACCATGTGTATCCATACGGGCGTGACAGACTACTAGCCATGTGGATCAACATGGGAGTGTTGTTTCAATTTGTGTATACAGGTCGCGCACCTACATATTGGCCTATCCTGGACTATGGATTTGCACCCCTTGCGCCTGAGCGCACGAGAGAAAGACTTCCATGCTACTTTCTTACCAATGTAAGAATATATCTTAATATATAAATACAAGTCCAACTTCACATATTAGTGATGTGAGACAAAACTCCCACTCCCACTTTCACTTTTTCTCTTTATATCTCTTTAGCAAGGAGCTTACTTTGAGCTTCAATTTCTATTCACACATCCTCCATTTTGAGCATATGAATATATTTATTCATAGTCTTCACGTCAAGAAACATATATCCGGGTCTTTCTCCCAATACCGAGTTATGGGATCCACTTGAATTATCCTCTCAAAATGGGTTATAATCACAATTTTTCCAACATATTTTAGATTGTTCAAGTATTATACATTAAATGTATATTGGCTCATATCATCTACCAGGTGAGCATTTTTATTTCAAAAATGGATATTTCAAACATGGAAATAGTTTAGTGAGAGCGATGGGAAATAGGAAGATAGTTTTGATTAATAATGATAAGAAAGTTTTGATTTTGAGTTCAAAGATAGAGAGCAAGAAGACAACACAAGAAAGCATGATGACCACCGTTTTGGATTTTGGATTAGGGGTTTCCAGTCTAGAGTGTAAAATCAAAAGTGAAAAGTAAAAATATAGAAAGTACATTTTTAAAACACTAAAATTGATAAATTTTTTTAAAGATAAAAGTACAAAAATAATTTGAACGAAATTTATTTTTCAAAAAATACATTCCAGGTAATTTCCTCTGTTACTTTTTAATAGTCCTAATGTAATGGCTTCTAATCATTTACAAAAAATCAGCATATACTAAACAAAGCTAGTCGATTTGGCTAAAGGTGCAAATTAACACATAAACTATACCCTATATAACAAGTTACTTGTTCAATTTTGACTTAGTGTAAATAATATTAGGCTCATTAAACCATAATAGTGAGTCAACTCGGTCTGGTAAGAAATGACTCGCTCAATAGAATATAATTTATGAATCCACTTGGTCCTCTACTAGAGTTTGACATCTCCAGCTAGATACATCAGAGCTACCCTTAACTTGTTTTCATTTGTGCTTATCTTGGTAGCTTCAAAATAAGAATCGAGATCAAATAAAAAGTTCTCCACTTCCCTTGAATCCCTGATGCCGTCGTAAGTCTTAGGCTCAGGGATCTTTTTCTTTCCAGATTCGGGTGGACTAGTGCCAACATTCTCGACTGCTTTCATCAACAAACTGACCTTAATCCTTGTCTCCTCCAATTCATCACGAATTGAGGTGAATGCTTCTTGGGCTTTATTGGATAGGGATTCGACTCCATCTCCAAGAGTCTTGTGAGCACCAGATAGGAACTCAACTTCATCTTCAAGAATTTTGTAGGAATTGGCAAGTTGCTTCACTGCCTCTTCTGGTTCCCCGATCCATCATCGCCTGTCCATACATCATTGACACCAACAAAATCCATACCTTTGGTGGAATTTTTGTGAACTAGCTCATTGATTACATCTGACTTGGCCATCAAGGTCTCAAACAATTTTGAATTGGCCACCACTGCTAAAAAGAATTATTGGTTAGCCATCATGACTTTCTAAGCTTCAGATTGGGCTACCGCAGCCACAATTGAGTTTGTATCGGCCACTTTTAAAGCCTCATTTTCTTTTTCAAGGGCTTCAATTTGTTGAAAAATGAGCTCAAGATCTACTGCTTGATCACCCATTAGGGCCTCACTAGCCCTGTCCCTCTGAAGGGACTGTATCCTTTCCTCGAGAGCCTCAATGCGACTCATGGAAGTTTTTCCCATGTTCCCCTTTTTTTTCTGTCGTAAAAGCCGAATCACTTCCGCTCTGATACCAAATGTCATGGGCCTATGCACTTGGGACCGTATGGCGCTCACTTGGGTTCAAGCAAGCTAGCCAAGGATTATTACGCTAATTCTGCATATAAGATGGCACACGGGTTAGATTTGGGCCAACGACCGAATAATTGATAGCATTTGCAAGCACGGTATGATAGCGCAATCAAGATAACACGTCAATATAACAAGCGATCACATAAACATGACATTACATAAAAGAGGCACAACCACATAAAGAAAGGCACATAAATGAGTAGAAATCGGGCTAGTATTTCATTATATTCGATTGAGCATTACAAAGATGGCCAAACTATTATATAACATTCGTGTGGATAGGGGGGCAACCCATAAGGTGAACGGGCCCGTCAAGCATCCGATATGAGCAACTAGTCCAATTGGTGACTAGTCACTCCCCTTTAAAGAGCTTAAGGGGCATGTTGAGACCTAGCAAGAGGAGACATCGATATGTTCCAGCCAATACTCCCTTGAAATTACAAAAATATAATTATTTTTGAAAAGACTATTTTGCTCTTTCATTACAAGATTCTTCCCCCTATTACAAGATGTCCTCCCTTACACTTTACTTACTAAACAACTCTTAAGCACCACAACTACATGTATTATTTTTCAAATTTCAAAAGAAATTTAAGTTTTAAACTTTTAGAAAAATTAAAGAAAAACGATGATGTTTTAAAATTTCTAAAATGACTCAGTTTCCTCGTTAACATAACCGTTTTAATAATTTGGTTAGAATTTTACGTCACGTCTGCAGAATTTTGCTAGATTTCATAAATTGATAAAATTTTGAAAGTTTATGTATTTTAAATGAAAAATTAGAAAGTACAATTTAATTTTGATACAATATTAAAAGTGCAATTTATTTTTGACAATTATCCATTTTTTTTATAAGCAAAGCATTTTACTAATAAATGGGGAAAACCAAGTTGGTAAAATGCTAAGGTGATAGAAAAAACCTATCTCTAAAACTAAGCAACAAGTTGTAGCAATACAAAGGTCTTCAGGCAAAAAAGAACACAACAAAGGAAAAAAAAAACCATAGAAGAAACTAACAGAAGACAAAGCAAAAGTTACAAAAAGAAGGAAGAAAATTAAGGTTTGAGGACAAGATAGAGAGCTGCCCAAACTCAACAAAGAACCATACTATCATATTAGCTAATGTCTAAAAACGCAACCTGAAGAGGAGCATTGTGGTATAATCTTACTTAAACCAGGAACTACCTTGCTTTCTAAAACTTTAGTTCTAACTAAGGAATATGCTATTTCTCTTACCCATATAGGGATAAAATAGGAAACTGGAAATAACAAGTGATTTAACATCATGAGGAACCTCTTTGTTCTGGATGAGAAAAGTCTAGTCCCATCTTATACTCTATGTCATCAAAGTGCACCAAAAATCCAAGAGCATCATAATCCACTCTAGATCCTAAAGAAAATATAGCCAAGCTTTAATCTTCCTAACGATAGCAGAAGAAAAAAAGAACTGAAAAAATATATTTGTAATGTGGACAGACAAAATAAATAAGAGCTTCATGGTATACTGTCTGTGTCCAACTACAGCATCCCTCCCCATACACATTGATTCACTAATATGGCAGCATCATCCAATGAAGTTGCCTTCAATGGCATTGAAGCAGCAGAGAGATCCTAGACTTTGAAAGGTTTATGTGTTAGCTTGTCTCGAGACCTAAACCAAGTTCTAAACAAAACCATAAGAACCGCAAATTATAGATTTTTGCTGGATTCCCTCCACCATTAGAAATCATGGTCAATCAGTATTGAGAGTGCATTTGCAACTTGCTGATCCTCAACATCAAATTCAAAACCTAGAAGCTTCCCAAGTTCAAGAGTTTTAATAGCCTCCTTGGAGTAGCTATCAATAGATATTGCACCAATTCTTCGATTAATGTGGGCTATGTCATTATTGGTAAGACACATTATAGAAGAAGTAATCGAAATTTTTGCTTTGCCCCAATTTCTTCGAGTTACTCCTTTATTATTCTCTAATAGGTCTTTAATAGTTTTGGAAAATTTCTTCTCACTAAGCCACTTGGGAGAATAATAATTTGCTGTATCAGAGATTCCAACAAAGTTAGTAGCAGATAGAGAATTTTATGTGCTGCGAGACTCTTCCCCAAGCTTAATCTCCTTAAGGTCGATTCTTATAGGGTGGTAAAGATTATATTTCTATTATTTGAAATAGACACACCCTTAATATTAGAGAGAGATAAAACAACATTAGAAATAGAAAAACCTGAGGCTTGAGAGTTGAGCAGAGATGGAAAAGTGGCAGATCTCTTTTTCAATTTATTTTTCCTTGGGTCAGTAACTAGCACGTGTAGAGACTTTGTCAATTGACTAATTTTCCTGCATCTACTCTTCTTTTTTTTTCAAGACCTTTTTAGAAGAACATGATTTCTTGTTTACCGTTTTGGGTAGAGCCAAATCTTGATTTGGGGCTACAACTGGATTACTAAAGGCATCCTGAACTGGAGATGAGATAGGAGGCATGTTCAATTGGTATATGGTGTTATTAGAGGATGAAGAAACATGATATTTTTCTATTGAAGAGAGTGGACAAATAGCACTAGTACTAGGAATAGCAAGAGAAAAGAATGGATTAGCTGAAAGAGGTTTGGCTTGGTCAGCAGGTGACAGATTGGGAGAGGGTTGAGAATGCTTAGGAGAAACCCAACCTAAAGAAAACACATTAGGAGATGGAAACATGAAAAGGGTAAGGTCCATAAGAAGAGTTGGGATTAACAGAAAAGGAAAAAGAGCCCATAGAGTATAACACCCTGCCTTTAGAGGGTGAATAAGGACCCTCTAAAAGAAAGAAAAGGCTTTCTTACTTATTATAGAAGAAAATGATGGTGGCCTAGCTGCTAGAATGAATTTCTTAGTTGTAGAAAAACGAAGATTGGAAAGTGCGTGCATTTAATGTGTTGTTTGCTCCACCAGATTCTTTCACAGGAATAGAGGTAGCTTAAGCAGATGAGGGGTTGCAAGACTGACTCTAAACCAGAGTCTTATGGTAGTTTCTTTAATAAAAAAAGATTTTCATTAGTCCCATTAAGAAAATTTGAATTTAAATTGGTTATATAAACATAAGGAATCGAAAAATACTGAGATATATCTCCAAAGAGATTTGAAAAATCTGAATGAGCTTCTTCAATCATTCTAATAGAGTAGGATTGGCCATTGATAATCAAATTTATAGAGCCCTAGGTGTACTTAGCCACTAATGTGCAAATAAGAATCCTTCCGTAATAAAATGAAAGTTGATTGTTTGTAGACTCATCCACTAACACAAAAGAGCCCTAGAGATTACCTATGGTAGAAAAAATATAGGGACTCCATGCATCGAACTACTAAAACAGGGTAGCCAAACATATTTTTTAAAAACAACAAAAGAAGAATTCCATTTAAAATCAATTCGAACCATCAAATAAGGCTTTTTTTTTTTGTTATCCTTAACCCAACTATTGTCTACATGAGATGGAAGTGTTAAAAGAAACATACAGGGACCCATTGGTTTACATATCATTGTTGGGATTTGAAAATGAATCACATTTATAAAACACAGTGAAAATTAAAATTTTTAAAATCCGGTTCATAGGAATCTACTTGTGCCATTAAAATTAATTAATGAAATACATAGTTAGAAATTAATACCTTTTAATTTCTTGACTTGTTCTTCAATTTTTTACCTTGTTGAGTTGTCACAAACTATAATAATCCAAATGGATGTGTCTCTAACGGTATCCACACGAAGATTGAAGAACAAAACTCTTAGGGAGATAGCTTGAACAATTTCTATGTGTTAGCAAAGAAATTGATCTTTTGAGAGAAAATGAAATTAAAACACTTGAATTACTTTTCGCTCTATATTAATTTCTGCTAAAAAATAATATTTATGTCTTCCATTTTTATCCTAGGGTCTTAGAGTCCTACTTAAACCCAAATTTGATTCAAAAATCAAAGTGGCATAAAAATATAAGGATTAGGGTTGGCCAACTTCCACATAGCTTATGCTGCCAGTAGCATGTAGCTGCACACTAGGCAGGCCCATTTGGCATGGCCAGCGGGCCCGCACTGGTCCATGATCCCCAGAGCAATTTTTCAAGATTTTTTTTGTAATCCATCACGGTCCGACTCTAAATATTTTTCTCTCAAATTTGGATCATATCCAAGACCATTTAATCATTCTTCACACCTCCAATATATGTGACCCACTTTGTTCAGAGCATTGACCATGTGTCAACTCCCGTTAGACTGACTATGTCACACCTAGCCTAAGTGATGTTAGATTTTGTCCTTTAAGCTCATTTACTCTACTAGACATGTCACTAAAGACCATCTTCATGATATTTGCACTCTGGCCAGAGATTCCCAAGTAATGACTTCAACAAGAGGCTATGGGTGTACTCTCTTTTATCAGGTGTGGTGAATCCTTTGTAGGCTACCCAATTACCTTCAAATACCTCAAGATGTACCCAATCACCACACTATGAGTGACCTCTACGAGGCAATAAAGAATGGAGTCAAAGCACTGAATCAGTATCCAAGATATCCTTGAGTACCTCAAGTCTAAGCATACTTGCACCATTGTTATGATAAGACTATCATTGGCATTTGAATAGATAATCAATATGATTATCTCATAGTAGGTTATCCAATGTACTTGACTACTCTCAGCAAGCATCCACATATTAACTCTGAACATCTCATGTTTACAACTGATGAAATCTACTACTCGATCCAATCAAGGATTATAACATGTGCTAGTCTATCCAGATTAATAATGTCCCGTCTCATTAATCCTATGACTAGGGATAATTTAGATACTAACATAATTACACATGATAAGAATCTTATTATCATGATCTCATCATGATTTCTTTTATGCTATGTTTATTTCATGGACTTCACTAATTGATTTAAGATCTAATCAATTCATAATATAAATGAACATGAGTCCTGCTTCTAACAGCAGTAAATTTCAGTCTTCCCTTGCCTTTGGAGGTTTCTCCTTGAGAAGCCATGAGAGATGGAACCCGAAATACCCACACAACCAAAAAATATATATACCCAAAAAACATTGCGATTTTTGGAGAAAAAAGGAGTAAAGAAAACGTGTTTTTATGGGGATATAAGGAGGGAAGAAGTTTAAAAGATTAAGATTAGAGGGAGGGAAGAGCGTGAATAGTGAACCCAAAAAAAATGCGATTATAAGAGAGAAAAAGAAAAAACAATTCAAAAAAAATGGAAATTGGGTGTAGATGAGAAAAGAAATTTGAAAAAAGAAGGAGAAATGGAGAGATTTGGTGTAGAAATGGTGGAGAAAATAAAAAAAAAATGGTGGAGAGAAGGAGGAGCGGCGGGAGCAAGAAGAAGAAGTGAGGAGAGAGGAAGAAAAAAATTAAATGGCGGCAGCCTCATGTGTCTCGGCCAGATGATTGTGACCATGGTTGTGCCACCGGCTATGAATGGATCTAGACACAGATTACACGGCCCTTTGTGTCACGGTTTCATGATCGTGACACTGACTGTGAATCACGCCTGTGAAGGCCACTGTTGGGGCGAAAAAAAGTGAAACTAAAAAATAGAATTTTTTGGGCAAAAAGAGCACAAATCTAAAGAGTATGAACTTAGACACAAGTTTGCACTAAAAATAAGATCATGTGGGACTTAAAAACAAATTGATTACCATCAACAATCATCAAATAATACTCAAGGTTCACAATTAAAAAAATTAAGGGACATCACAAGGAATTACCATCCAACATGCCAAATTCTCTTTTGACGAAATTTAATCTCTCCTCACAAAGAGGTTTGGTAAAGATATCAGCAAGTTTATTGTTGGTATCAGCAAATTCAAGCACAATATCACCTTTGTTTACATTATCACGTAAAAAATGATGTTTAATATCTATATGTTTGCTTCTTGAATGTTGAATCAGATTCTTAGAAAGATTAATAGCACTCGTATTATCACATTTAATAGGAATGTTATTAAGCTCCAATCCAAAATCCTTAAATTGTTGTTTTATCCATAATACTTGAGTACAACAACAATCGGCGGTAACATATTCAGCTTCGGTGGTGGATAATGCTATAAAGTTTTATTTCTTAATAAACCAAGATATAAGGGAGTTTCCTAAAAATTGACAAGTACTTGGAGTACTTTTTCTATCAAGAATACTCCCGGCATAATCTGCATCCGAATAAGCCACAAGATCAAATGATATGCACTTAGGATACCATAAGCCTAAATGTTGAGCGCCAATTAAATACTTTAATATCTTTTTAACAACATGCAAATGAGACTCTCTAGGACAAGATTGAAAATGTGCACATAAGCATACAACATACATAATATCGGGTGTACTTGCGGTAAGATAAAGAAGGCTACCGATCATACCTCGATATTTCTTTTCATCAACTTGTTTGCCATTCTCATTTTTGTGAAGTTTGATGGTGGTGCTCATAGGAATCTTGCTTGCCTTTTCTCCATCTATCCCGAATCTTTTGAGCAAATCTTTAGTGTATTTAGCTTGATTGATAAAGATCCCATTCAGACATTGTTTGATTTGGAGTCCAAGGAAGAATTTAAGCTCTCCCATCATGCTCATCTGAAAGTCACTTTGCATACACTTAGAGAATTCTTCACACAAGCATTCATTAGTAGCACCAAATATAATGTCATCCACATAGATTTCCACAATGAGAATTGTCATGCTTATGCCTTTTAATAAAAAGAGTTGTATCAACATTGCCTTTTGAAAAAACATGTTGCATAAGAAAATTACTTAACCTTTCATACCAAGCTCTAGGGGCTTGCTTCAAGCCATATAAAGCCTTAGTAAGTTTGAAATGATTTGGAAGATCATGTTGCTCAAAACCTAGAGGTTGCTCAGTATAAACTTCCTCTTCAATATAACCATTAAGAAAAGCACTTTTAACATCCATTTGATATAACTTAAAATCCATGTAAGCAATATTCTAATGGCTTCCAACCTTACAACGAGGGCAAAGGTCTCATCATAGTCTATTCCTTCTTCTTGGTTATAGCCTTTAGCCACTAACCTTGCCTTATTCCTAGTAATGGCACCACTTTCATCAAGTTTATTTCTAAACACCTACTTAGTGCTAATAATAGGATAATTCTTAGGTTTAGGGACTAAAGTCCATACCTTGTTTATCTCAAATTGGTTGAGTTCTTCTTGCATGGCAAGCACCCAACTCTCATCACACAAAGCATCATCAACATGTTTTGGTTCAATTTGAGAGATAAAAGCTAGACGATTAAGATGCTTAAGAGAGTGTCTAGTAGTTAACCTTTTTGATGGCTCACCAATGATAAGATCTCTAGGATGGTCTCTCTTGAATTGCCACTCCTTAGGTAGAGCTTCATGAGTTTAAATTTGAGGAACTATTAGTGCATTTCCAACTTCATCCTTTGGAGTATCGACTACCATAATGTCTTGACATGTATTTTGAGGATGGCTTTGATCATTAGTTTCTTGTTGTTAAGTTGGCTCTTTAAATAAACCTTCATCATCTTTAGATATGAAATTTTAGGCTTTCTACCATTCCATAGTTCATAGGGAGCTTTGTTTAATAAGGGTCTTATGAAAACTCTATTTGAAACATAGCATGCAATATTAATGTCTTCAGCCCAAAAATACTTAGGAGGATTATACTCATTGAGCATAGTTCTAGCCATTTTAACCAATATCCTATTCTTCCTTTCAACAACCCCATTTTGTTGAGGTGTTATTGGGGAAGAAAAGTTATGATTAATGCCCATTTCAAAACAAAACAATTTAAAAGAATCATTTTCAAATTCCTTTCCATGATCACTCCTAATATAAGAGATCTTAAAACCTTTTTCATTTTGAATACGTTTTGCAAGAATTTTAAAAGCGTTAAAACTATCATCCTTATGAGCAAGAAATGATACCCAACTAAATCTAGAGTAATCATTCACAATCACATATGCATAGCGCATTCCACCAAGGCAAGTAACTTTACAATGTCCAAACAAATTTATATACAATAATTGAAGGGGTCTAGTAGTACTTACCTCGTTTACCCATTTGACATGCTCTATAAACCTTGTCCTTTTGGAATTTGACTTTGAACAAGCCAATGACTAGTTCATCCTTGCTTAGATCTCCAATGAGTTCCATACTACCATGTCCAAGTCTTCTATGCCAAACCCAGGTGTCATCCTTAACGGCTACAAAACACTTAACACCTTGATTAACTAAAAAGGTTATATCAATTGTATAAACATTGTTATCTTTTTCATCATTAAAGACAACTTTGCTATCCGAATTTTGGGTTACAAAGCATTTAGAACTTTCAAAGGTTACACTATATCCCTTATCACACAATTGACTAACACTAAGCAAATTGTGTTTCAAACCATCAACTAAAAGAACATCCTCAATAAGAGTTAAGCCTTTCTTACAAACTTGACTAATGCCAATAATCTTACCTTTGGCATTTGTCCTTTTGGAATTTGACTTTGAGCAAGCCAATGACTTGTTCATCCTTGCTTAGATCTCCAATGAGTTCCATACTACCATGTCTAAGTCTTCTACGCCAAACCCAAGTGTCATCCTTAATGGCTACACAACACTTAACACCTTGATTAACTAAAAAGGTTATATCAATTGTGTAAACATTGTTAACTTTTTCACCATTAAAGACAACTTTGCTATCCGAATTTTGGGTTACAAAGCATTTAGAATTTTCAAAGGTTACACTATATCCCTTATCACACAATTGACTAACATTAAGCAAATTGTGTTTCAAACCATCAACTAAAAGAACATCCTCAATAAGAGTTAAGCCTTTCTTACCAACTTGACCAATGCCAATAATCTTACCTTTGGCATTGTCTCCAAAAGTTACCTTGCCACCTTTATTCATCTCTAAATGAGTAAATAGGTTGGCATTCCCGGTCATATGCCTTAAACATCCACTATCTATATGCCACTTGTGTTCATTCATGGTGGAATTCAAGCATACCTACAAAAAGGAAATCATTCAAGTTTAGGTACCCAAATGTACTTGGGTCCTTGGGGGTTAGTGTTAGAAGGATACAAATGAGCATTCCTAATCAAACATCTCATATTAATGTGTCTATGTTCACCATAATAATGACATGTAGCATAAGGTGCATGTCCCTTTCTTTAAAAGCCATGAAAACTATATGGAAGGGCATGATGATGTCTTCTAGGAGGAGGTCCTCTATTGCTTTTGGCTCTTAAGCCATTGGCTTGGTTGCCATTGAACTTCTTAGGTCTTTTGGCTTTCAAACTAGGTCCATTATAAGTCTTAGTGATAGGCACACTTAGACTTTTGGTTTTTGAAGTACTAACATGCCAATTGCTAAACCCAATTCCATTTTTAGATTGAGAAGGGGTGAAATTAATAGCTATCATCCCATCAAGGATTTCCTTCCCTTTATTGAATCTAGAAATAGAATTCTTGAGATTACTAACTTCTTTTTCTAATGATGTATTCTTGTCAACAAGTTTGGCATAATCGTCTAAAATCTTATTCTTAATAGAATTGCATTCATCTAAAGATTTAGTTAACTCTTCATTAGAAGTTCTTGATTTCTCAAGCTTTCCTTATAGAGTCTTCACTAGCTCTTTAAGTGAATTAATTCTAAAAGAATATTTTTCACATTCATGCATAAGTTTTTCAACAACGTACATCAAGTCATCATCATTAGGAGCAAGTTCAAGTTCTTGAGTTGCCTCATTGGTGGAAGGCTCTCTAATTACCATGAAGCAAAGGTTGGCAACTTCATTGTTTGATTCTTCATCACTAGAGTCACTTGAGTCATCCCAAGTAGCTTTGAAAGCTTTCCTCTTGTCCTTTTTGTCTTTCTTGTAGGACTTCCTCAATCTTGGGCACTCCGATTTAATGTGTCCGAATTTATAGCATTCATAGCAAATAATATGATCTTTCTTGCTTGAGTCTTGCTTCTTGATGGCCTTCTCCCTCTTTTTCTTCATGATGAGATTCTTGACTCTTCTAGAAATCATAGCCAATTCATCATCACTTGAATCACGCTCACTAGCCTTATTGCTAGCTTTAAGTGCAATTCCCTTATCTCTTTTGGTCTTCTCATCTTCATTGATTTGAGACATTTTAATCTCATGTGTGAGAAGTTTTACCAATAACTCATCCATAGGAAGCCTTGAGAGATCATTAGATTCTTCAATTGAAGAAATTTTTGCTTCCCATTGTCTTTGAGGCAAGCTCACAAGAATTTTATTGTTTATTTCTTCAAGAGTATAATTCTTGCCAAACTTCCTCATGGAGTTTATAAGCTTGATGAGCCTACTATACATGACACTTACATTTTCATTAGGCTTCATGTCGAATAACTTATACTCCCTACAAAGTATTTGGAGCTTCTTGCTTCTAACTTGATTGGTTCCCTTATGCTTTGTTCTTAACGCATTCCAAATTTCTTTTGTGGACCTCAAATGCTCAATTTCATGTATTCTTCTCTATTCAAAGCACAATAGAGAATGTTGATGGCTTTCTTATTTCTCAAATTTTCTTCGGTTTGTTCTTTAGTCCATTTGCTTCTTTGAAGAGGCTCTTCCTTACCCCTTTCATCATTTCCCATAGGTTGGGTCCACCCTTCTTCATTGATATCCCAAAGATTGACACCTTCACTATCAAAGAACATCTCCATCTTATTCTTCCAATAAGCATAATCAGTTTCGTCAAAGAATGGAGGTCTTATGTAGCTTGGCCCATGAATATCGGGAACTTAACTTATGGAGGCCATGATATTTACTCCAAGATGATAAAATCTTCAATGAAGGAGACCTTGCTCGGATACCAAATGAAATACCACAAGTACTAAGAGGGGGGGGGTGAATTGGTGATTTTGAATGGAAAGGAAGATTAAAAATTGAACAAGAAAGAGCAAGAGAACTCAAAGATTTATAGAGATTCGACCCTCTGAGTCTACTCCTCTCTCCAACCTTAGTTGAGAGTTTCAATCCACTAACAATCTACTTCAAGGTGTAGATTAAACCCTTACAAGCTTAAATAAGCTACCCAACTGTTTTAACCCAAGGCTCACACTCAAACTCTTACAAGTTTTTCAATCCCCAACCCAATACACTCAATCTCACTATTGAGCTATTGATTGCAAGAAAGAAATCACTCAACAACCTTAAGAACTCAAGAACACTTGAGCTCTTGAAGAATAAAAAGTTGAAGTTAGTGAGAGAAAGAGAGAAAAAGAGGTAGCTTTCAAAATTAATTCACAATAATGGTTTAAAGTAATATGTACTCAATAAAAAATGTTGTCTTTTTTGCATACCATCATAAATGTGAAGTATTTATACTCCCTTGGAGTATTGTAGCCGTTGGGGATGCTTTTAATGAGTTTATGTTCGATGAGCTACCTCCTTAATGATATTTGTGCCCAATTCACAGTCATGAAGCATTTTGGTACTTGAAAATGAGTTTTCCGCTCGACTGTCATGGCCATGAAACATTCTTTCACGGTCATGAAGGGTGCCCTTCACGGCCGTACCACTTGGCATGGTGGTGAAGGCTAGTCATAAAGGCTACTGGATCATTTTAGCGTATTTTTCACAGTCATGAAACAATATATCATGATCATGACACAATTCTTCATGGTCATGAAGCCTGGTGGTGAAGCAAAGTCTTAATGGTCATGACAAACACCTTTATGGTCATGACACCTAATGGTGAGGCCTTCCTTTTGAAGTTGTTTTTTATCCAATGTTGATTTTCAAAGCTCTTTAAAGATTATAATTGACTTATTTAAGACTTAAACACTTGAAATGATTAAATATCATTACTTAATTATTTGTCATCATCAAAATGATGGAAATACCCCTCAAGGTTCAACACAATTAAAAGCATGAAATATTCATTATTGACATATTTAAATGGTATAAAGGCATAAAACGATATACAACATAAAATGAATTAAACTCATGAAATATTCATTATTGAAATATCTAGTTTGTATAAATGTTCCATGGCATTCCTGTATGAGTGTATATGGCTTTTGAATTGAAAGGAATTGAGTTTTGCATGTACAAAAGAATTTGGTGTACGTTGTTATCGCATGAATCGCGATCGCAACACAGAAGTCTCGCTTGCGACTCATACAGTGCAGTGTGGCCTTGTCTTGTGATGAGGCAGGTCTGTAGGCATACCACGACGGATCACACACATGCCACAGTGGGTTCAGGGTACTAAGGTGATGGGTTTTGAGCATGTATCACATACATGTTATGTAGCGGAAAATAAAATTTTCAAAACCTGAATCAAAAGATTATACATGTGCCAATTAAAACTAATTTAACCGAGGAAAATTTAGAATTTATACCTTTATAATTTCTTGATTTTTCTTCAACTTCTCACCTTGTTGGGTTATAGCAAACCACAATAATCTCATCTTAGATTGTCTCTAACAATATCCAAGTGAAGAAGAAAGAATGAAACCACTAGGGAGATGGCTTGAACATACCTCAAAGTGCTAGCAATGAGAATGTTCCTTTGAGAGGAAAAATTAAAATCTTTAATTTTTCTTGTTGTCTTAAAAAATTTTTCTTCTCCCAAAAATTTTTCCTTGTCTATTTTCTGTCTTTTGGGGTCTTTTTGATCCAAAAGAAAATCAGAAAACAAGATCTAAAATGAAAGGAGAAGAATTTGAAGAGGCATAATAAAAAAATTGGCCAATTGGCTAATTTAAAGGCAATTGGGGGCTGCTGCGTAGGCCCAGCTGGCCTGCGGGGGCCCGTTAACCCCTCTGAGCGATTTTTCCCTGCGATCTCATCGCGAACCTATTCGAAATAATTCTCTCATATTTTGGATCCCATCCAAAGCCATTTTACTCATTCTTTACATTTCCAAAGCGTATGACCCATTAGGTTCCCAGTTATGTTGGCCACTTAAAATTATCAAATAACTTAAGCAAGTCATAAGCAGTATCTAGTAACACATCATGACCCCTAATTGACTGGAAAGTCAGTGGTTTGACTACGAACCTTTCCATAGACAATAATATGTGCAATTCATCCCTTTACCATTCTATACCCCACTCGTTTTAAAGCATGGACTTTGTGTCAACTCCTGCTAGACTGACTATGTCACACCTAGCCTAAGTGATGTTAGATCTTGTCCTTGAAACACATTACTCTATTAGACATGTCACTGAAGACCATCTTCAGGACATTTCAACTCTGACCAGAGATTCCCGAGTAATGATCCCGACAAGAGGCCGTGGGTATACTCTCCTTCTATCAGGAGCTGTGAATCCTCTATCGGCTACCCAATTTCCTTCGAATACCTCAAGCTG
>CATIWF010175322.1:0-56391 GCA_949630135.1 Balakata baccata
AATAAAAGGAAAAAAATAATAATAAATTAAATAACATGATAATAATTGTTTTTATGTACTTCAGTTTTATCCTAATTGAGTCAAAATCAACAGTATTCTAAAAATCACCCAATTTAAAACAGTTGTGCATCTTAATAATCAAATTGCAGGGACACATTGATTTGTTACAAGATTAAAAAAAGGCCACCAATTTAGAATATATTCCTTCGAAAATCAAAGCAGTAATAGAAGAGAACCAACCTGCTAATCAGGCAAATCCAATTACGTATATACTCCATCAACAAATTCAAGCGCCAACACCAGCAGTTCCCTTCATCTCTACTGCCATTCATATCTTTCATTCCATTTCTTTCAAAATATCTGCCGGAATTGAAATCCTGAGACGGTAAACTAAATTTACCGGTTGCACTTTCTTGCGTGAGATCTTCCCCTGCATACTTCAATAGCCCATTCCCAGATTGCAAGACCAGGAAGCAAGAGCAGGCCGTGGAGGTCGATGATACGGTTTGGCGACCGCGGAGAATTCGGCGAGGATATCGGGAGAATGACCGATGGCTTCGATTTTATTTCCATTGATATGTTACTTCGTTGTTCTTAGAGATGGAGAGTGCTGCCAGAGAAGAAAAGAAGTAAAAATGAAAAGAAATTTAGTAAAATAAATGGTGGTAATTTTGAAAAAATAAAAGGTTAAAATCACGTAATTCATGTAAAATCCTCCAAAATATTCTACTAATACTTAAGAAAAGTTATTATTTAGTCTATGTGATTTGATATAATATGTTAATATATTTAAAAGTTTAAAAAATATATGATTTATTCGTTATAATTTAACATCAAATACAATTGCCTCCAAAATTTGAAAATTATATTATTTATCTATTGAAAGTTTGATATATTACATTAATATCTCATTGTAAATTTGATTTATTGTACTGGTACTCTTTCTAAAGTTTAATATATTATACTTATATCCCTTTAAGCAAAAGAATATTATTTTTTATTAACTGTAAATACCTTAAAATTTAATAAAACGACTATATTAAGTATATTTTTCAAACTGGGTAGTTTTTCCTAATTATTATATACCCTGATTTCCTATGCAAAGTGCTACCTTATTTCTATTACCTTCTCATTTTTTTTATATAGATTTTTATAGGACAATTTGTATAAAAAATCCTAAATTTTGACTTTTATTTTAAAGTAATTTTATTCTCTATTTTTTAACAATTATATATATATATATATATATATTCAATTTCATATTAAATGTGGTATTGAGAAGAATTTAATTTAGTTTAGCAGTAACCTAACACTCCGAACCTATTTTTTAATCTGGTCTCTCATATTAAAAGTATGTCTGCAATGATCTTATTATTTCTATATAGATTTAGCATACATATAACTAATTTTAAACAAATATATCTATATTTATATAAATCTAGAATCATTTGATATCTGGTTCTGTATAAATCTATGTAATTTTTTTAAAAAAATGTCATATTAATTTTAAAAATAAACAACGTACATACATATTAATACATGTTGATATTACCAAATTACAAAAAAATAAATTTGGAATGTCATGTCACTACTAAACCAAACTTAATTTCTCGTGACGCTACATTTGATATGAAATTGAAAATATGTATATTTAATTGTTAAAAAATAATATTATTTCAATAGAAAAAAGAAAATTCATAGTTTTTTTATGAAATTTGGTCATTTTTATATCAATAAAAATAGAGATTAATGTGTCAATCAATGAATGGTTTAATTAGAATTCTTATTTCCATTTATTGTCTAATTATTTCATTGCATTTTTCTTTTTGTTAAAATTAAATTTTATTTAAATTTAAGAATTATAAGATTATATTAATACTTCCCTCATCATAAAAAATAGTCTCATTTCTTTTGTTTATTTAAAGATATAGTTTTACTTACTATATTGACACTATAATTCATTTGTGAATTATCTTTTACACCCACATTTAATCAATCAGAAGTATCACTTAAATAACTTAAAACAATACTAAAGTTCCTCAACTTTATTCCATATAAAAAAACAATTTAAAAAATCAAATTAAATCCATAAAATACACGAACGAAAAAATAAATATTTTCATAAATTAATGAAAAATGTTAAATACATAGTACCTTCTCTCTTTTGACTTGCACATACCCTTATTTTTAATACTATGTAACTCGCATGAGAAAACTAGAGAATGTGTCTCAAAACATGAAAAAGATAATAGAGATGTAATATAAAGATGGTAGCTAACACTTCTCAAAATCAATACAAAAAAAATCACTTTTTTTAAAAAATATAAAGGTAAATTGACTGCTACTCATTTAATATAGTGAAGACCTATGCATATAATTCAAACTCAACCAAACTTGAGACAAATGGTTGTATGATAAAATTCTACCAAGCTCCCACTCTTGGAGAAATTCCTAACTTGAACATATTAAAGAATTTGATTATATATTGTTTTGTGGGAAAAAAAAAGGAGAAACAAAAGGAAAGAGAACATCTAACAGAGCCAATTTTCCTCAAGAAGACTTCTTTGTATAAATCTAGGAGGCTTAAAGAATCAAATAAAATTGAGGAACTGCAATATGCTCCTACTGTAAAAGATAATTATATTATTTTTTGCTTAATTCCAAAATCTGTTACACCAGTGTGCAAGCTGCACAATTTAGCTCTCAAAGATTGATGGAGAGGCTTTTGGTTCCTCGAAAACACAACAATATTTCTATCCCATGTAACCAAAATTTAACTTACTCCACCTTTTTTGCAGAATTGGTTTCGCTACTACCCTGAGCTGTTGCAGCCGTCTTGGATTCATCAAATTCCATCAACTGCACATGTCAAAAGGTAACCATTGTTAGCCCACAAATAAGGGTGCAAGGAATAACTTCTCATTTGTGTCATTATATGCTTGCTGTTAGAAACAACTCAGGTGAAATTTTCATAATTAGATGTGTATTGTAAACTTCTACCATTTCCTTTGCTGGTCCCTTTTTAAATCTCTCTCTCTTGGTACACTATTCCTTTTCCCATCCTTCCACAAATTACCCAAAACAACTAGGGAAGAATAGACCCACATAAAGCAAGTTCTCGGATTAAGAGAAACTATCAAAACCAGAAACGAAAACAAGATTTTAAGGATTTTTGAACTAACCGGTTTAACTTCACCATTCCATATGACATGAACTGCTAAAAATCCTATTACAGCTGGCACAATATATAAAAGTGCAGGCTGAAAACAAGAAAAGAAAGCACAACCATTAATCATACAAATTGAGTACTGCAAAATAACTAAATATTGTATGCATTATAGGAAAGGAAAAAAAAATGAACATGTAGGACAACCTGTGCAGCTTGGAACCAGTTCATGACAACAATTGTAAGGACCACACCAACAGTATATCCCAGAAAAGCACTCTTAAAATACTGGCTGTGTTTTCCTCTAGAGACATCAAACCGCAATGCCAGAGCTACAAATATACCTGAGAGAAAACATAAATAACAACCAAATAAGAAAGACTAGAAAAGGTTAATTCAGTAAACTGTTTTATGATAGTTATTGGATGGAAAAGGAAATATGCTACGGATTTAAAGGGCAAATATCATGTTCAAACATAATTATTGCAGTTCTGTCTTCACAAACTAAGAGAATAAAGTGTCACCGGAAAATTTTCCGGATTAACAAGTCAAAAGATTTTGCATCAGCATGCTAAGAAGGAACAGGCAACTACAAAGCATATTTGCAATCAATTTGACAGTTTTTCTAAACAGACTAAACTACATAAATCAGGAATTTCCTTCTAATAATATGTGGTCACACAAAAGAGTCCATCAAAGGAATAGACAATATACTCAACAGAAATTTCCCTATCACTCAAACAGCGATTCTGAGAATCAAGTGGAATAGAGAGTACATATTCCTGTAGGTTTATAAGAGTCATTTAACTTTACACAAAAGGTCATTTTTAATTAAGGCTCATATCAGCCAAAACATTATAAAATCCTCAATGAGATGTAAGGTGAAGTCAATAATTTGAATTAGACATCTTGACAGTGTATTAGCAACAACAAAGCCTGGTAATTTCAAAGAATTTAACAATAAAAATCGTTAAATAAATTACAGAAACTAAACAGCAGATGAATATGTCTGAATTCTTAGCAAGTTACCAGGGATTACAATATCACCAAGCCCAAGCATGGAAAATGGCCGAGCAGTATCTTGTGTGGGAAATAAAAGCTACACAAGAATCCAGTAGTTATATAATTGGAAATTTACATTACTACACAAAACAGTATCAACATCATATCAAAATAAGGCCAGATAAAAATATTATAAAATGGAGGACTGACCTTTATAGGAGCATCAAAAGATTTTGCAACGCTGACCATTACAGGAGTGAAGAAAACCCAGAAAATATCATATACAAAAAGTCCTGCCTGTAGAATGACAAAAATTTGTTGGAAATGATTGCTTGGTACATAGGATTAAATAGCTTAAATGATATGCATGGGCACGAGCACATAAATGACCCTGTAAGCATTAGTTTAAACACAAGGAGATTAATGACAAATTGACTAAAGTAAATAACCTTATTAATCATGTTTTTATGGAATGAAACTTCTTACCAAGAGGATGGCGCCAGTCTTGAAAGAGCCAAGAGAAAGCATTTCAATTCCCTGCCAAAAAAAAATATATCTGATTACTATACGCATGTAATAACCATTTCTACCTTAATCAGCTTCTGATGCTTTTCACATTTGTATACATCAAAATTGAAGTTACAATATGAATAACTATACTTCAACCTGTCATTAAGCATAGACAATGTGGTAATCAATGAAACCAAGTAAAAAGAAATACGGGTTCAGTAAAGCTGTTTTGCAAATACAAGATGGTGACTTCAAAAAAATATTTATGCAAGTAAAACTTTCAAAACTAATCAAGCAATTCTAGCTATATACTTAAGAGAGCAGCCTGGTTAATATCTAAGCATGAATAGTACAAGTGGTGGGAAAATATGAAATTGCAGGAAAAATAACTCATGCAATGAGGACAATAATAATGATGCAAGTAACATAATGCTAACAATAAACTGTTATCCCATAATTTATGGGTTAAGTAGAAGTCAAGCAACAATGAGATTTCTTTGAGTAAAGCCAGACCTGAATACAGAAAGCCAAGCCCAAAATATTGTTAGCCAGCCAATGCTTCTTCGAAGCATACCATGCACAAAAAAAGGTCCCAGGGATTGCAGCTATAATCTGAGATCTGGTGAACTCAATCTCCAAAGCTGTGTAAGAAAGGTGTAAGGAAAAACAATCATTCTGCATAATACAAGCAAGACGTCAACTAGATCTAGTAAAAACACCAAGTGGAAGAAGAAGACTGACATTCACCATACAGACAACACTGGTAATAGGGCAAAACACTAGTGTCATCAGAAACAAGCAAACAGAATTTATTTGAAAACTAGGCAAGCTCATTTTGATTGAATTGTTCATAAATATAAGTCAAATAATTATCGCAGACCTAGATCAGGACATGGGTAACTAGGATGATCTTCCAAATAGAAGGAAAACTAATTTCAAAATTGAATGTGGTCAAATTTGACATGCATATGCATCAAGCCTGATATAATACAAAGTTTTTAAACCCAGGAATAGAACCCAAAAATAAAGCTATGTTGCATGGATCCATTGAGCCAGAATTATTTCTTCACTACCCAAATATCTGCCATTCATGACAACAAGGAATAAAGATCTTAAGAAGAAAGTAATTTTAGGTGTTTCGTCATTATTAGTTGGCAGAGAACAAATTCCAGTATAGCTTCAGATGTAATGATGTCAAACATTTATTTCCTTAGCCATTACATACACACACACTCTAACATATGTTCATTTAGAAGTCTGACCAACAGGAGCCATACAAAAGATTTGCCAATATGGGAGAAGAAAATTAAGAGAAAGGTAACATAAAAGAATGTAATGATGTCAAACATTTATTTCCTTGGCCATTACATACACACACTCTAACATATGTTCATTTAGAAGTCTGACCAACAGAAGCCATACAAAAGATCTGCCAATATGGGAGAAGAAAATTAAGAGAAAGGTAACATACAAGAATGTTCACGCAGAGAATTTTTGGTTTACTATAATGATCACACAAACTAAGTCAAACGGTTATTTTTCATCGTTTTTTTATTTAAACTCTCCTTATAATCTTCTTCCCTTCCCTGCTCTTAGGCACCTCTTATGTGAAGTGTTCGCCAATAGCTAATTAAAACCAAGAGCATTATCTTGCAAATAGGAATTCAACTCCAATTATTGAAATTGCAAAGGGTGGATAGGACTAGAAGCTCCAAACATATCACCCTAGTGCAATGAAACAACTCAGAATATGTTAACTTTATGTTTTCTTCAAGTTAGAAATCAATAAACAAACATGAGAAACGCATGTTATTGCAACAAAAAAATAATAATAAAAAAAAACACCACCAGCATCCCAGTGTCAAACCAGAAAACAGTAATTTTCAATTCATGATCAAAGCAATCAACAGAATATGAATCCTTTTAGTACAGCAGTTGCCGTGCTATGAGTAAAAACAATGGTGAAAACAAAAATTTAAGGAACCTTAAGAACGTCACATACAGCGAAAATATGGGAAGCGCCATGTGATAATGTCATCATTCCAATTGTTTGGCAAATAATGTTTAATAGCCGGTAACAATGTTGCCCTGAAAAACAGTGAAACAACAAGAAATCTGAAAATGATACAAACAAAAGATATACAGCAAATTCATAAGGGTCGCATCAAATATGTAAATAGTTCAATAACCCATACAGAGAGAACATACGAAAGAGCGACGATTCCAAGCACAAAAAAGTAGCACGTCAATACAGCATTAACCAAGTCTTTTGAAAGAAACTTGAAGAGTAAGAATAATGATAACAGCATTGCACTCCCAACAAAGGGAAAGCGCATTGCATGTTCATTAGACATTGTCTCCTGAAAGATTAAATACAATGAATTTCCTGTCAGCTTCACTTTGAACCATTGGAATAACAAAAACAAAAAAAGAACAAGACTACTTGTAATACTCACTGTAGGTGGAGTTGGCTTGACAGATCGGTAGCATCCAACATAAACTGTGAGACATGCTGTCAAGATGACATTTAAATTTGGATCTACCTTCACAAGAAGTGGTGCCAATGTTAAACCTGCATTTAAGACCATGAGCACAGTACCCACAAAAAAAAAACAATGGATAGCAGAAGAGGCCAAGTTCCTAAATCCAATAACACATAAGAAAGGGGCCACCACATATATCATGTCAATGAAACAAAGAGGTATCAACCATGGTTTTAAAAGAAGCCAGCAGCATCAGCCTGCCAACATGGGTACAAGCTAAGGTGGCACTATGAATTATGGAATCACAGAGAAACAGCAATAAACGGATCAAAACAGACAAAGGAATGACACTTTTCCATCTTATCAAACTCCTTCTACGAACATAGGAGTCAAATCCATGTACCCATACTATAGATGTCCTTTTCACTAGCATATCGTAATATCAAACTTCAACAGATGTATAAAACATTGAGGAAATGTTTCTCAAAGAAATAACAAGAATAGCCACAATCTATAGACAAGCATTCAAGTAACTGGAACCCAAATAAAGAAGAAAAGTTGGGAAAACACGTGGAGAAACAATCACCTATAAAGTATATAGACATAATGGCACGAGTTCTCATTCTCACAGATTTTTTTAGATGCAAGAAACAAAACTAGTTAACTAATTTTTGAAGGACATGAGAGTAATGAGAACTTGCCTGCACACAAATTTCTCAGCTAAGTCTAGCGCATAAACCATATAGACTTTATATACAATATGCATAAAATAATTTTAGAGGATAATGCCAAACATGTTAGGGATATCCAGAGATAGCTCAATCCCAAAATGCAGGAAGTCGTGAAAAAAGAGATTCAAATATATCCCATCTCGGATAGTAAGTGGGTAAGTCCTGTGCATGTAGTCCCTAAAAAGTCGGGCATTATAGTCGTTAAAAATGAAAAAGGGAACTTAGTGCCCACCAAGACCAGTACCAGGTGGAAGATATGTATTGACTACAGGAAGCTGAATGCAGCTACAAAAAAAGATCATTTTCCCCATCCTTTTATTGAGCAAATTTTAGAACGTTTATCTGGACACACTTTTTATTGTTTCCTTGATGGTGTTTCAGGTTATTATCAAGTGCCCATCACACTAGAAGATCAAGAGAAGACCACCTTCACATGTCCATTTGGAACGTTCACTTTTAGAAGGATGCCTTTCGGCCTCTACAATGCCCCAGCCACTTTTCAAAGGTGCATGTTTTCCATCTTCTCAAACATGCTTAAGGAATGTATTAAGGTATTTATGGATGATTTTTCTGTATTTGGTACTACTTTCGATACATGTTTGAAGAATTTGATTCGTGTGCTCGAGAGGTGTATTGAAAGTAACCTGACTCAGCTGGGAGAAGAGTCATTCTATGGTTAAACAAGGGATTGTGTTAGGTCATATTGTTTCTAGTAAAGGTATTGAAGTGGATAAGGCTAAAATTGATTTAATAGCTAAGTTGCCTCCACCCACCTCGGTGAAAGGCATAAGGAGTTTTCTTGGGCATGCAGATTTCATTTAAAAAAAAAAAAAAGGGCTGAAACAGTGTACGCTTGCACCATTACTCTAAGTTAGATCCTTAATTGGATGCACTTTCGAGTTCAGTAGTAGAAGAATTTAGGTAAACAATTTTGAGGACAATGGTTAACAAATTGTGAAACTGGGAATACACACCCTGAGAAAAAAAGTGAGAGAGTAATCTGCACATGCGCGTATTCAATACAGCAAAGCAAAATAACCACAACCTTTAAAAAGAATAATCTCCTTTGCCAATGGAGCAAAGGGAAAGAAAAGAAAAATTCACATTTTTAAAACAACCACACCATAAATAATTCGTTAAATGATAGTTTGCATTAACAAAAAGCAAATAGCCGTTAACTTCACAGAAGAAAATACTATGAGCAAACTTCTAACAAACTAACCAAAAAAAAAACAGGAAAGGAAAAGTAAACGAAGATCAAACCCATAAGTAAATGAGCGTGCCCTTATTCAATCAGTTGGTACAACTTTCAGATTGTATATAGCAAAATCAATCATGTCATGGAAATCCAAAAAGAAGGAAACAAACAAACCTGCTAAAGCGAAATTAGCCATTCGTTCACCGTTCTTCATTTTTTACAATTTAATCAAACCTTTGCAAATGAATAATTCAACAAATCAAGCTGTATGCCGCAGCCCAATTCCAGTAAATACTCCAATAAATAACTGAAATTTATCCATGGAAAGAGGCGTCAATAATCAAGAACCAACTATAGCAAATAATGAAGAAAAAACAATAACGGTAAAAAAAAAATCCATGTGAAATTAGAGAAGCCCACTGTAATTTGTTATAAAATCGAGATAAATTACATTTTTTCTTCAAAACCTATAACAAAGTAGCGATCTTGATCCAATAACGGCTACAAAAATCAAAATTCGGCCCCCCAAAGAAAAGCAAGAAAACCTCTTGATAGTTCTCAGTTTTCTCAGAAAAAGAGAGAGATATACCTGAGACGTGTCCCCCTTTCTCCCTCTAATGGTAACTACACAAACAGATCAGGGAGAAGGAAGCCGTCGAAGAGAGAGAAAAATAATTGCTACAGAGAGACAGATTTGAGTTTTTTGAGATAAAAAAAGATAGGGTTTTACCCAAACAGGTCTGAATCAGATCTTCTGCACTAGATGGAAAACTGGGACGGAGACTGGTTTAAAGTCGGCATCTGGACTCGACACAGCCATACATGCCGGTCACACAAGTAAAGCTCACTGCCAATGAAAGGAGGTAAGTTTTGCCCCCAAAAATATTCTTTTCCACGTGGTTTTATATTACTGGACACAGGGTGATGTTCATTGTTAACTAAACGGTCTACTAAGGATGATTATTTTGTTTTACATTATACGGTAACTCTATAATGTTTGGTTCAAAGTTAAAAATCGGCCGGACAATAAATTGGAATTGAACAGAAATTGAATCGATTTTTGCAAGATTTTCATAAAATATAATTTATCATGTATATAATAAGTTGTTTCATACATAATAAAAATAAAATATAAGGTATTGAAAATCATTTCTATGGTACAAAACTAATAAATAATTAATTTATTATTTTCATTAATTTAAATAATATTTTTTATATGAATCAAAATAATTTATGTGTAATCTTGCATACTAATATTGAAAATACTTAATTACCAAAAAATTCTCTAACCTTTTACATTTTACACAATACTAATATCACCTTAGAGTAATTACATCATGATAATTATCATTTACTATTTTTTAATTCCGGACATAAAAAAAAATTTCAATACCTATGTGGACGCTGAGTTTTTAAAAAAATAATGAAAAAGTTGAGTCAATTAGGTCATAATAACGAGTTAGCATACTTTTCAAACCCTAAAACTCTCTCTTCCGTTGCTCCCTTCACTCCTACCATCTTCACAGCCTCCATTCTCTTTCCAAACTTGAAAAATACCTTGAGTTGCCGATTTAGCTGGAAAGAACGAAATCCTATGGGATACCATTTGAGAGTCATATAAAAACTAGAGGTGTACACGGTCTGGTCTAATCTGGGGACTACAAAATTTCCAGAACCATATTAAAATGTCAAATATTTTAAAATATAAGTATTGTATTATATTGCTAAAAATAAATCTTTGTATCGTATTGTTCTAAAAATTTGAGACAGTTCTTCAGTTCTTTCGATACTAAACAAGATAGTACAATACAATACAGATAGTTCAGTACTTGAATAATATAATAGATATAAATATAAAAATTTGATTATAAAAGCAAAATTTGATAATTTTATGCAGTGTTAACACCGTAATAAATTTCCTAAAATGTTCATATTTAACAAATATAAATAATAATTCATCATTGATAAATAACAAAAAAAAGGTATATTACTATAATTGATGATTATAAATGATATAATTAAGTTTGAATAATTACAAAGAATATAACTAATATAATTAAAATAATAAAAAAATGATATTAGTTGAATATATATGATTAATATATAATATAAATTTATATATTTCAGGATTTATATGATGAAAAAAAAATTATATTAGTAGTTATTAAAATTTATATGATAAATGTGACAGTATCAGTGATATACAGTCGTGATTGCTTGGTTATAAAGAGAAATGAATATTTAAAAATAGAAGAGTGAAATAACCAAGTATGTCGAGATTCCCAGCATTTCTCTTTTTCTTTTTTTCCTTTTCTATTTTACTTTTTTTCCATATTTTGATAAAAGCGAGAATAAAATGGGAATAACATAAAGTAATTACTTCATGTATCTTATATTGACAAATTAGTATTTTGGGAATGGATAAAATGATTGTCAATAGTAATTATTGACAAGTCTAATATCTATTAATATATGCAAGACACGTTAATAAAAAACTAGATAATTAATATTAAAAAAGAAAAAAATAATTTATAATAGACAAAATAATTTGTATATAATAAATAAATTAATGACATAATGAAAAAAATTAAATTATATATATTTTCATATATATATATATTTATTTATTATCATTTTTATAAAAAAAAAAAAAAAAAGCTTTGTCTAAGGTCATAATTAGATTTAAAATTTTTATTATGTGTTCAAAGATACTTTGATTTTTAAATGTAAATATAATTTAAATTATAACGAAATTTTATTAAAAATGATTAATGATGAATATATACCAATCCAATATGACTGATCTCTAGCTCTATTATTGACTTCTTGAAATTCGAGAAAGTCAAATCAATGAAATAAAATACACATATCATTTTCATCGAGCATTTTAATAAATGCATTTTTTTAGTAGTTTGATGCGAAATATGTGGACACTTATTTTTTAACTTGACTATGCAGGTATAATTATAAATCCAAATGTATGAAATATCTCTCCCTTTATCAGTAAGGGCTGAAGTAGTCTGTACTTTGTTTTGGAATGGTTCCTTGCATCATCTCGCCCTATTAATCATAAAATTAAAAAGTGATTGGATGTAACAAAGTTTTTAATACTAACTTGATTAATATAAATGATATATAAAAACCTTATATTTCAGTTAATGGACAATACCTTTTCATCAAGCATGAGAAATTCAAGACTGAATAACTCATTAGGATTATAAATGTTCGTAAAATTCCAAATGTGTGTAATTCGAACCTTAATACGAACATTCATGTTATGACCGCTAAGCTCAGACAATGGAGTACAATTCATTTTTGATTGATAATCTGATAAGTTAAAAGATTACTAACAAATCACCAAATGTAGACAATAATTAGCAACAACACTGCATTAAAATATTCTACAAAATATAATTAAATATTGCAAACATAAAATGAACAATTATATAATACATTCTAAAAAGCTAGAAAGGTCAGAAAAAATTTATTGGAAAATAATATTTTTAGTATAATTGGAAACATTAATATTTTCAGAATTTAAGTTATTATTTATAATTACGCGTATTCTTTTGTGTGATGTAACCCTTAAAAGTGTAACATATAATTAATCATGTGAAAATAAATGATTATGCAAATACAGTCCAACACATTTTAATATTTGATCTTGACTTTTATTTATAGTCATGTAATAACATACTCTTATTGAAAATTGTCTTTTTTTTAAAACAAATGGCAATTTTCCTTCATTTATCGACAAAACAATTCTAGGAATATATATTTTTTCACCACAATATGAATATGTAAGTATTTGAGCTTCAATTACCTTTGTTCCCAAATCAGTAATCGGGTTCCATAAACCTATACTTGGATTAATGTTACAGAGTAACATAATTGAAATTTTTTTTTTCAATTTCAGTTCATGTTATGAGAATCCTTTAAAATTCAAAAAATTTAAAAATTCAACAAGGTAAAGATTTTCTAATTCATTCAAGTTAGTAGATGTTTTACAAATAGAGTAAAAACTGTAATATATTTTTACTTCATTTGGTAGTAATTCAATCATTTTGTCATTAATAATATCAACAATTTCATTAGTAGGTGTTATTATAGTTCATTCTTTTATATAAGAATGACGGATGTATTTAGTAAGATACGAAGGATATGTTTCCTCAATAATTTGATCTACTGGATCTAAACTATTTTTAATGAGAATGTTTTCTGGAATTTTAATCTAATTAACTTCATCATCAATGTCACTAATTTGTGTAACTGGTACTTTTCCATTACCAACTTACAAAATCCAGTTTGCAAATGTACACAAATCATTAGAATAATGTGTTATTTTGGAAATATTAGATAAACGCATATTGGTTTTGAGTTTATACATTTTGAAGAACTTCCATAAAGGTGCCGTTAAGAACAATTGGTAGAATTTGTCTAAAATCACTATCTAGTAAACATTGTTTTACCTCCAAAAAGGCTTATAATTACTTTCATAATCATTGTTATTTAATATATCTCTAAGTGTTCTGTCTAGTCTAACGCTTCGAAGCAATATCGATGGCTTATGGAGCTTCATCCAAAATTATTAAAGATGTTTGTTCTATTAACTTTGCTAATTGAGTACATTTTTAATTTTACAAGTTGAATGCTCAGTTAATTTAATTAGTATTTTAAATTTAGAATGTATTGTTCTATCACTAGATAATAAAAGTGTTGATATATCAGACGAAGCTACAACTAAAACAATTTTTCTAGTTGCTCTAAAATGTAAAATTATTACTTCATATATAAATAGATTTTATCAGTTCCACCATGCCTATAAATGAAAAATAAATCACCTGAAGCATTACTTACAGCTGAAATTACATCATCATAAATTCTCTTCTGTTCAACATTCAGAGTTTCAACCATATGATCATGTTACGTTGTGAATGAATAATGTCATCGCTTAATTCTTCAATCAATAACCTATTAGTATTATTACCAATAAATGATCTATCAGGTAGGAATAAATCATAATATGAAAATGAACATGAATTTCAATTAAAAAAAATTTCAATTTAAAAAAAGGACATGATTTTTAAAGTAACTTTATGGAATATTATTAGATGATATTTCAAATATTTTTTGCAATTTCCATTTAACGTCCTTACAAAAGTATTTTCAAAAATTTAAAATTAGTTTATTTGGTTGACTAACCTCACAAAATAATATAATAATTGTAAACAAATGTCGAAGTTGAAAAGATGATGCAAATGCAATAGTTTATTTATAGCATTAATTCATTCTTGATCATTATCGAGTATTTCAAATGCACTACAGTGTACATTTGACTATTTTATTAAATTAAAAGAAGGATGACTTTATTTTCTTCATTTTCCCATAAATCGTCCGAACTTTTGTTTAAACCGGGCGTGCCTTTTTTTTTTGTGTCATTAATAACAAATGCGTCCGGAAGATAATGCATTTTTCCTACGTGCATCCATTATCAGAATCTTGTATTCTTAATTGATTTCTCAATATCATATATTATACCAATGAGGTAATTATATATGTCAATGGTATTCCATTCTATATAACAGAAACATAAGCATATAAATATAACACAGTACGCAAATCAAAAGTGCATACTTAGCTAACTGGAAATGGTAATTTCATTTCTGAACAAAAAGTCTACAGAGGCAGTTGCTAGACGGAAGACAAGAGCATATACTAAGGATGTAGAGTCGAATACTAAAGTCATTCCAAGTACATTTTTCAGCTAAGCAAAAAGCGAGGGTTAACATAAGATGAAATATGTTCGATCAAACCACAAAGAAACAAAAAGGCAACTGCCTATTACAACCGAGATACATGTTCATATCAAATGCACAATCAGCAACAACTATTGCCATATTCTTAGCAGCATCAGAATTTTCACCAACTGCAAAAGCTACATACTTATTCCCACCATTGTCTTCATAAGTGTAGTACCCATTACATGTGATTACGCCATCATTATACAGTGTTTAATAGGTCGGAGGAGGCATTCCAGAGTTGGTGCCAAAGGAATGCGGATTGACATCTAAAAAAAATAAGAAGCAAAGGGGAATTCAAATAAAGAACTCAGAGTATAATATACAAACAAAAATGTTATTATATGATTATAAGAATCGAAAGAGAAGGAAAGGCATATGCTCAGTGGCGGAGCCACATTCCTCCCCTTAAATTTAAAAAATGCATGTAATAGTAATATGTAAATTTATATTATTTTTAATATTTGTCCAAAAAAAATAGATAGAGACAATTAAAATTTTAATTTTTAATGATAAACATTTAATTAGTGAAGACATAATCTATTTTTAGTGGGTGAAGTCTAAATCAAGAAATTATACTTAAAAGATCAGGTGATACTCATTGGAATTTACATTATGACACATTGTTATATTGTGAAAAATGGTAATACTCTAGATCAAAAGGTTGAACCTAATGAGATTTTAGATTTGATGCAAACTTTCAATTTTGCATTTACTTTGTATTTGATGAAAAATATGTTGGGAATGACAAATAAGTTATCATTATTGTTGCAGAGATATAATAAATATATTGTAAAATATATTGTAAATACTATGACTCAAGTTAAAATTTGCAAAAATTAAATACAATTAATGAGATATGAGATTGTGATTTTTGTTCGAAAAAGTCATATCATTTTGCACTAAAATAATATACTAATATTTCTATTTATATGTTCAAAGGAAAATTGCGGCATAAACCTCAAACAGTTACAAATTTACATCACTATAAAGTAGATTTATTTTATAGTATTGTAAATATGCAATTTCAAGAACTTAATGATTAGTTCGATGAGATAACTACTGAATTATTAATTTGTATGAAATATCTTAATTCTGATAACTCTTTACAGCTTTTAATAAGTAAAAGTTGATTCGCTTTGTCTAATTTAATTCAAATGATTTTTTTCAATTTTAGTAATCAACTTGAAATTTATATAATTTACATGTATTTTAATGGTTATTTTACAAACGTGAAAGATATTAAAAATTTAGTTAAAAAATTAATTGAAACAAAAAGATATACTGTGTATCTGTTGATTTACTTGCTAATAAAATTAACAGTTGTCTTGACAACTCTGCTAACCGGTGAAAGGACACTCTGATGCCTGAACAACTATAATAAAAGTATTTAAATAATACTATATATATACAATCGGGCCATTGAAAATGTCAGGCCACTGAAAATATCAGCCCATAGGAGAAAACCCCAATCCCATTTTATTTTCATTAGTCCAATCATAAAGATTTTAACACTGCATGAAACCTAAAACCACTTTTACACTGCAAATTACATTTTACAGGAAGAAAACCTTTAAAAAAAACAAACTGTAAAAAAACGACAATTAATAATTAGGGAAAAGAAAAAAACTTTGGTTATAATCTTTTTTTTTCTTTTTAAATAAAAAAGCCATACAATACCAGAATCCAGGGGAAAAAAAACAGTTTATTAGAAACACAATGGGAGATCTTTAAACTAACCAAGGAAGCAAGAAAATTGAAGTTTTGTATTTGGAATAAATCAATAATACTCCCATATCATGAGATCTTGAAGAATGTAACATATTAATGGAGAAGACCACTGAAAAATATCATCAAACCAACTTCAGTAGGAGAAAAAAAGGTACCAAAAACAATAGAATCCAACATTCAATCGAAATTGGAGAGGCAGATCTAGACAATAGAAACGCAGCGCAACATCGGTGCTCAAAATATGGGCAACAAAAAACCATGAGTCCGAGCTGAAATTTAATGGGGTTAGAGTAGCAAAATGATTTACATTGGTTGTTTCAAAAGAAAAATCATCAAATAAAGGAAAAAAAGGGATATCCAATATGTTTATACTGCATGCGTACGGAACAAATAAAAGATCAGAAGGAAAGTTCAAAGTCCTTTCATCACAACAATGGCATTACAACTAACAGGTAAAACAATGAGGGTTATTATAGTAATGTCCGAAATATTGGTCTAGATCAATCTTTTGGCAGGAGAATAAATTCTCTGATGAATCTGTTGAACTACCATTAAAGACAAATTAATTGCATGGTGAAAGAATCTGAACGGCAGGGTAATGTCAAAAGGCTGCAGTGCATTTTTTTATAATTAGTAATTATAAATAATAAAATAAAACTAAACTTTCTTTTGAATGCTTAAGAATGAGAGGTTTTTTCCTTTTTAGGAATTTTGTATAAAATATTTATTAATTTAGAGTAAATATTTTCAAAATTTCTAATTTAGGGTATTTTTTAAATTATTTTTAATTTTAGGATGCTGAAGAAATTTGACGGTGAACAAAGATAGTCCGCTGGATAGTTTAGTGGAAAGAACTGTCTATTTATCTAAAGAGCGGACAGCACTAGCTTTTTTTTTTTTTTTTTTTGTAAAAAACAGGTCCTGTGATTTTTTTTTTTAAACTGTTGCTGTGATTGTTGTAGAATTGACGAAAGATACATACTTAAGTGTGATAATCAATTTTTAAGATTAGATTTTGGAAACAAAAATGAATAAGTAATCATACTATGAATAACCCTTTGCATGAAAAAAATAACCATTTGAGTACATCTGTCTTTTAATTTTTATTTTATTTTAATTATGTTTTTAGCTTTTATTTATTAAAAATTAACATCAAATTTTTATCTTGTTTAAATTAAACCATTAATCTTTAATTTATTCAAAAATAAGCATTTCAATTTTAAATTTTCAATTAATAAATCGTTCATCTTATTAATTAGAATATGGATTTAATTTTGATCAAATAAAAGTTAAATACTTAATTTAAATGAATAACAATTTAAAATTTTCACAAAAAAAGCATATAATTTTTAAATTTTGTAAATATTAAATTTAATAATTATTAAATAAAATTCTATAATTTTAAGAATCATGACCTATAATGTTACAGCACACCACCTTCTTCAAGCTGAGCAAAATAGGACAGCTATGGTTATTTTTTTTTTTTTTTTTTTGGACAAACGCTACAAATTTACCTCTAAGATATATTTATCAACTTTAAAAGTATGATTCAGTATAATTATACTACTAAACTATAAAATGGTTCTAATTAAATCCTTCAAGTTTACCGTCATTATCCACTGTTAACCTCTGCCATTGAGTAAACTCGTTGTCATATGCACCAATTATGTTGCACCATGTGTCATGCTATTCTTTTCTTCTTTTTTTTTCCTTTCCGTCAGAGTTTGGTTTTGATAGTTGCATGCTATTCTTCTCCTTTGTTTTCCTTCAGCCAGAGTTTGGTTTTGATAGTTGCATGCTATTCTTCTCTTTTGTTTTCCTTCAGTCAGTTTGGGTTTTGATGAAGAGGTATGTTTTAATACTGGACAAAGGTGTTAGGCTTAGAGTCCAATCTAGGATTAGAATTAGAGTAAAAGAAGCAAAAGAAAAAAAAAAAGAAGTCAAATCATTTCCATAAGAATTAAACTGAAATTAAGACTTATTTTTGGACTCTTACTCGTTTTTCAAATATATATATATATTACATATTATTTGGGTTAAACATAGCCGGAGTTTGTGAAACTAACGGCACGAAAAGGAATTATCGCAAGGTCAAGTTTTTATTCTTTGATTTATTCTCTAGGTATTATCAAAATTTGCTTGGTATTATTTATCTCAAAAATATTTAAAGAATTATTTTTTAGTTATTTTTAATTAAGGAGAATTGAGATTTTGCTAGGAATTAATTTATATATTTCTTATATTGGGGATCTCAAGTTTGTGATTAAATTGAATGTTGATTGTATCTTGATTTTTTAATTATGGATTTGATTTGGAATTTGGCCCGTAATTTTTTCTCTCTGTACTAGAAGGTTTTTTATGTAAATTCTCAGTGTTGTATTTATAACTGTGTTTCTCTTTAATTTTTTGTGTTTAATTATTATCTTTTGTTTGATTGAATTTTTTAATTTGCATAATTATTTTTGTTTCCGGCACAGCAAGGGCTGTCTGAACATTAAACAATCTTTTTTCATTTCTCCTTTATTTGACTTCAATCAGAGTTTGGTTTTGATGAAGAGGTAGTTGCATGCAACTCTTGTCCTTCGTTTTACTTCAGTCAGATTTGGGTTTTGATGCAATTTTCTCTTTTTTCTTCCTCCAGTGAGAGTTTGAGTTTTGATAAGAGGTAGTTACATAACAAGCTGTTACGACATCGTATTGTTGCTGGTGATAGAGGATCAAGTGGAAATTATTTAAACGGTGACATTTAGTTGTCAGCAGAAGAAGGGCAATTTTGGTTAGGTACAGTAGCTGCTACCGCGCCTTATATAGATTAATAGATATGGTTATAAAAGTTATAGATTTTATTATTAAAAAAGTATACTTATGATGAATAAAAATTTTATTATTATAAAATGATTATTATGAGAGTGAATTTTAGTAACAGTATTCTAATTATGCAAATCGTAACAATTCAATTTTTTAAAAATTATTTAATTTATAAAATTAAAATTAAAATAACTTTATGTTATAAATAATTTTTAAATTATTGAATTGTTATAATTTACATTATTATGATCGACTCTATTGAAGATGAAGATCGTCACTAAAAGTTGTTATTAAGTGATGGGTGAATATAGATTTAATGAGGGCAATTTGGTTAATAATTTATTAAATAACGAAATGTAAAAATTGTAATGATAGCAATTTTTTGTCACTAAAAAATTTTTAATGACAGTAAATTTATTTTCATTATATACTAAATAATGATAGGACTTGCGTTATTATTATTTATCTTTAATAGTATGGCGTAATGATGGGCGTTTTACCGCCATTAAAAATATTTAATGACGATATTTGAGTTTTTAATGATGACTTTTACTCTCATTATAGATCATTAGTGTAATTATGTTTGCAAAAGAAATATAACTTAATCAAATCCTAATAATCTAATATATGTACCGTTTATCTTCTTTTGCTTCCTAATGTGGACTTCGATGGATAAGATTCACTGTATATTATATGATATGGTAGTTGCTGAATTTGTGCAAAGTAATGAAACGTTAAAACATTCAATTATTATGGAATGGAATTAAATATTTTGCCATGGACTACAGCTGATTAGAGCATATGATGAAAAAAAAAAAAATCAAACTTTGAATGGGCATACTCTTGTTAAAAGCAAAAGGTGCACTAAGGCACTAAAAGTTTTTATTGCATGAGGTGTATGAGAAAAAATGAGGCGCGCGCAAGATAAATATAAAACACAAAAAATAAAATAAATTTAGAATTCATAATATACCATATATATATAATAAAATTATGAACTTAATTCAATATTAAATAAAAGCAAATCCAAAGAGTAAGATATAATATTCAAGAGGTACTTAAAACACAATAAAGTACATAATGAGATATTAATTAATTAATATAAAATCAATGTGCATGTGCAAAAATTAACAATATGGTTAAATAAAAATTTGAGGACCTAATAGAATATTTGGTTTAATTAAATAAAAAAACTAAATTAGGATTATTAATTAATATAAATCAATGTGCAATTATGCATGCGCGACACTTGGACAAAATATAAATTTGATCTATTTTAAAATTCCATAAAATGTGTAAATGTTTAAGATTAAGACATAAAGCCAGGTATATAAATTTCTAGGGGTTAAGAGAAACTGTGAGATTCTAAATTGTTATCGGCAGCAGAATAATTTTTGATAAGGTTTTAGAACTTAGGAACTATGGTTTCTACTTTCTAGTGTGGTCCTTTAGTCATTTTAATTACCTTGGACCATCCTTTATATATATATATATATATGGGTTATGGGTTATGCAGCTTTATTATAATCATTTTAAGTTATATACATTTATATATATATATGGGTTATGGATTATGCAGCTTTATTATAATCATTTTAAGTTATATACATTTGATACACATGTATTGAAATGTCTTGCTACAATTTAGTCTTATACTCTTATTGAATTATATGGTAAGCAGGAAACAAAAGCTATAATCGTATTATGATTATAAAATAAGGAAACTCCAGTTTAACATGAAGTTCTCAGGATTATGAGCCTAAAGATTAATGTAAACATTACCAGCCACCGATTAGAATGGTTTATGGCCTAAACTTACAAAGAGAAGCTCTAGTAGTTTGTAAAAGAAGAAAAATCATCCCTTCCTCCAGCGCTGCATAAGAGTGGATATTAACTTATGAAACCTAAAATATTAAATGGCCCAATCTTACCACTTCCAATTTGCAATATCGGAGCCATTCAGGAGGAATGGAGAAAGTAAATTATTGACTTAAAGCGTCCCATTCAGTTTTGGCACTTTAAAATAGCCTGAATGCATATAATAAAAAAAAAATGAGTAGAGAATGGAATAATTTGGATTGGAGCATTACTCTGTATGAAAATCTAGGAGCGTGAGACAGGAGAGTAAGTGATTAGGGACTCATTCTATGCAAGGCACTTATATATGGTACGTAAGTATAATTTTATAAAGCATCAAGGCTACTTGGCTTGTAGTCTTGTACTTCCATAAAGAACGAAAATGATAAATGTTACCCCCAACAAGGAAAACTAAACGAAATAAACTCTTCAAAAATCTATATACTGGACCAGCAGCTAATTAACTTAAATTTTAAACAAAGAACTTATTTGGAGTTATTGAACCGACATAAGTATTTAAATAATTCTGACACATAACCTAATTATTTTAAACAAAAACCTAGTACCCCCCATTTTAAAATACAATGCTATGTAGTAAACATGCATCTTGCATAGTTATAAATACATGCAACTTGAATAGATTAAAGGCTAATTTGTCCTCTGATTTCACACTATTAGTGATAAAGACGGATCTATATATCTATAAAAACAAAAAAGCAACAAATTAAACAACAAAATTTAAAAAAAAAAATAAAAGGGTTAATATATATAAATTTCACTTGATAGATTTTTGGCACTTAAAACATGTGATCAAATAAATGTGTGGCCGAGAATTTAGCTTATTGCATTCTCTCTCTAGACTGAAAAGCAATAATTTGAAATTCCAATAGAGAATTTCGCTTCAATCTTTCCTATATAAGACACTAAGACAAGTGCAAACTCCGAAGAAATTAGCCCTCTCAAATTCTTCTTTTGATTAACTAAACCCTTAGTTAATGCTACTTGAATCTTAGCCATCATCAACATAATTAAAGATTGCTTGAGAAGATTGTCGTGCAGAAATGAGTATTGTCAGCAACAGCTGCTAAATTTCTCCTTTATGTTTGGATGCCTAGAAAACTAGCAAAGGAAAGAAGATCATTAGTGATTTATGTTCAATGACTGATCTTTTAGTTTTTTTTCACATCGGGTACGTGAAAATTTGTATAGGTGCGAAGACTTAAGAGGTTTTCTTTTGCTATGCACTCTTTTTATTGTTAACCTTGGTTGAATAATCACTTAATTGTATATTTATGTGCAATGTGGAAGTGTTCTGGTGATTGAAACATGAAACTAATGCTACATATAATGTTTAGGAAATAATAATTATAGTTGAACTTAAGTGTTCTAGTAGCCAGAGGAAACATGATGGTCGGTAATACATCATGAACGTTTGATTAGTGATGTTAATTTCTTTTTGTTCGGTTGTTGGCTGGGGAAAGACACTGATTTAATTTGTTATTTATTGTGGAAATTACAATATTTCACTTGATAATATATCTATTTGTTCCTCTTCTAAATATTGCAAGATGCGTAGAACTTCGAGCTTTTTTTTTTTTTTTTTTGCTTCTGATACTTTGGTAAACCATAATTCTTATTACTTTTACATTGCATATCATTATTTTATTTAAACTGAATTTTGTTGTATGTAATTAATTTTTTTGTTTAATTTCTTGTAGGTCATTTCAAGCTAAAAGCTCAAGCAAAGATGAATATAATTAGTAATATTTTTGGGTAAATATCAAATGATGGATATAGGTTTTTGTTTTTGGTTACCTTAGTAAAAATCAAGAAAATTTTGAATGGTTCATGTAGATGGTATTCATATTTTGCTAGAGTTACATTGTATATATCTTTGTTGACTAAATATCAAATATTATGTAATGAATCAAATTTGTTTAATATTTTAATTTTATTAGTTTCGACAATTAATGTCCTTTATTTTGTAGAGTTTTTTTTAATTGATTATATAGTTATAAAATTTATTGTTAAAAAAATATACAGTGGGATAAAAATCAATTACCGTTTAATTGATTTATTATGATAGACTAGCTTATGATATAGTGATAGAAGATGTCATCACTAAAAGTTATCATATAATGACGGGTGAATATAGATTTAATGAGGGGACATTGGGTCATAATTTATTAAATAATAAGAGGAGAAATTTGTTATTAATGATAGGATTTTTTGGTCACTAAAAACTTTTAATAACAATAAATTTACCTTCACTATATATTAAATAATAACGGGACCTTTCCATCATTATTTACTTTTAATAGCAAGGCTAGCAATGACAGGTCATGCGGGAGTTTTACTGTTATTAAAAGTCTTTAATGACGGTAATTGGACCTTTAATGATGGGTTTTACTCTCATATAGACCAATTTTCTTGTAGTGCACAACAATATCAAAGCATTAGTTCAATGCTCATGCATAGTCGCATATTCATTCAATATTTTTTTATACATGCAAGTCTGATTTTTAAAATACATATATTTTTATTTATCATCATATTCCACAATCTTATAAATCTAGAGTCATGGTGTTATTATTTCAAAACTATACCGCCTAGTAGTTTTTTCATATTTCAATTAGCAATCAACGCATTGACCTCTCAAATACTCAAGTGTATATCATTTCTAAGAATAACTTATTTTTTCTTATAATATTTATAATCATAACACTATACATTTCATTCTGTAATCACTTCCTTAAACCTTTTAACATATAATTACTTTTCATCACATTTTCTAGTTACTAGCCCAAATTTTATTCTCAGACTGTCAGGATATAGGGTGAAGAATAGGAGTGTTCCACAAGCTTAAACCACTATATTCACACTGATTTCTAGTTAAGAGCACTTCACGAGCTTAAACCTCCTTGACGGATTATAATATATCCTCTATATGTAAACAAGACTAAGGACGTTCCACGAGCTTAAGTCACCTTGTCAGGTTATGATATATTATTTGTATATAAATAGAATCAATGGCGCTCCATGAAAAGTCACCTTGTCCCTAAGAAACATAACTGGTTCGATACCGTACGTCCCCTTAATGGTGCACCATCTATCCTAATTCTAATCCACATGTGGAAAAATGGGCATTTAATACCATATTTTTTGCATTCTCATCATATTCTCATATGTCTCAATTAATATGCAAAACATATAAAACTATTCTCAACATATTTATACTCGTAGTCATGTATTCATGTTGTATAACATCATATGCATAAGCTTTATAGTGGTCCAATTGTCACCCAACTTATCAACTTTTATAATAAAACATATTAAAACATGTTTCTATCATTCATGCACTTGCCCATTTCATATAATTTATATAATGCTTTAATTGTATAAGCTTGTATCTTTTACATTAAATATCAAATTTCACACAAGACACTAAGGCTAACCAAATGTAGTAATTCCTATCAACATGCAAAAATTATCTTTATATATACAAGTTCCAAATATATATATATATACAACTCATCAATTCATAATTTCTCAAATAAGAGGCTTACCTCTTTTATACCATTCTCCATACACATTAAATGCTTTTATAGAACTTGTGCACTACCAACTACCAATTCTTACTATGGCATGACGCTTAGCTTACAAACAATTGGGTTAGTGGCTCCACAATATACATATGTAAATATCATTACTAACTTCTAATGGTCATATTAGAGAACTCAAGTTCTATGTTTCCTTTATTTCATTCTATATATCTTGCCATTGATAACATATATTTTTATCATTTACTTAGTTATTATATCTTATACAAATTCAAGGGTCATTTCTTATGTAATTCCCATATAACTCTATTCTCATTAATTATGTATTTACTGATTATAGGCCTCAAGTGCTTTTAGTATACTAAAATCACGCTATTTAATCAACCTTAACTTTAATTTCCTTCTTCATATACCATTTATAGCTCTTTAACATATATATATATATATATATATGTATATATATATATATATATATGCCATATATTTCATTTTCATGTCATTCAACATTATATCATTTCATTTTAACAAATTAAATTGCACATGTGTACTTATCTCCTACGGAGCCAACTCAAAATCCAAGTTCTAAGCTTGACTAACCTCCTTGGTGGTTAATTACACCTTCCAAAGGCATCTCCTATACATAATCATAACTATTTTTCATTAACTCATACCATATATCAACATCTTTAACTACATAAAGTCATATACTTCAAACCCTAACCCAAAAACCATTAAGCGAGGCTCTTTCTTATTTAAATCCATCAATTAACATATAATTCAACTCAATCTAGCCTTAAAGAAAGTTTTTCCCAAAGAATACTCAAGATTTCACATCAAACTTACCCATCTATAAATGGTTTCTACCCAATTCAAGTAGATCACACCAATCAACCATAAACTTGTTAAAAAAAGAGAGAAAACCTGAAATCTTACCCAAAGAAAGAAGAAAATAAGATTAATTTAGTGGAAAAGCTGAGTTCCCTCAAGCTCTGCACTTTCTCTCTCTAACTTCATCTTCTTCCTTGGTGAATCTCTCAAAATCATATACAAATCTTGTCCTTGAGTAGTAAATTTTGTGTTTTAAGAGCTTAACTCATCAAATTCATGTAAGGGATGAGTTTTCTAAGGATTTGAGGTTTTGCTAGGGTTTTTAGGTGTTTTGGATTTGGTTTAAATAAAATAAATAGAGTTTAGACTATTTATAGCAATACCCTTCACGGTCATAACACTTTTTGTCATGGCCGTGAACTATTCTACCAAAAAAAAGGGCCAAAATACTACTTTTACGGTCATGAACAAACCTTTCACAGTCATAAATAATTTTTTTTATGGTCATGACAGTTTTCAGTATGTTCGTGACGCTGGTAATGAAAGGGCATAATTTGTTCCTATGATCGAATGTTATCGAAATTTCACTTCTAAACACTTCCTAAACATATATAGAAATCATTCATGGTTATTGGATATAAATAGAAACAAGTTATCACAGCTCAAATCATTCCCCAAAATGAGTCACAACCAAACTCATAACTCAAGCTTTATATATGCATTGTATCTGTTTAACATATTTGTCATTTTCTTATTCATAACCATATTCATATATATTTAAATACTCTAATTAACTTTCATAACATTCGATTATGTCATTTCATACTTCATATTATGTCATCTATTTATATATGACAACTAGGCCCTATTTTTGGGCATTACATGCCATCTATTCATATATAATGGTTATGTCTTGGCTTAATTGGGTTCAAGCTTTACATATGCATTGTACCCCTTTAACTTTTCTAGCATGCTCAACAACATTAACTATGCATATAATTCACATTTTAAAGCACATATGTCATCTATTCATATATGACAACTAAGTCTTATTTATGGGCATTACATGCCATCCACTTCAATCAATTCCATTTTTGTCCATTACATCTCTTTCTAACCATTTTTATTTTCTTCACCTCTATATTCAACTGTCATAATGCATAATCAAGCAGCCATGGCATTGGAAAGAAGTGTGAGGGAAAGACATAATCAAGCTTGAGGGAGGCTATTCGAGGAGGGAATTGAACCCAATTAAGCCAAGAGAGGAAAGCAAAGAATAGAGGGAGCTCACCACATGTTTGAAGTAAGAAATTTATAATACTTCTCTTTGTCATTTAACATTAGTTTTGTTGAAACTAAGGATTGGAATCTTAATTAGACAGCGTAAGGTGGAGGTACAATCAAGTAGAAACATAAAAAAAATATGGAAATTCTAGATAGGGGGCCACTAACATAGAAATATCTTAAAAGCCTCACTTAAGTGTGTTTCAGGAGCGCCTTGCCTGAGGCTCGAGGGTGACATCGCCTGCCTTCGGACAGATTAGGCTGTGAGGCCAGCGTCTTGTGCGCCTCGTGTCTCAGATATGCTTTTGACAACTATGGAAATACGTACCCTATTGTTTTCCCAATTTCTAATCTTATTTTACTTAGAACTAAATGAACCCCAGATCTTATAATCATACCTTTATATATATCTTTATTTTTTATTTAAGTATTTCGGCATTTATCTATCTGCATGTGTCAGGTTTTATTATAAATGAGCTTGATTTTGAAGGTTGGTCATTTGAATGGAAAAGTTTCTAGAATTTTATTTAAGAATGGTGTTTTTGATATTTGGCAGCTGGGTGTTTCTTTGCTGTTTCTGTTATACTCAACATTCTATTTCTGATATATTGCCGGATTTACTATCTCAGGTGTTGCAAATGCGAGGTACCTTAAAACCTTGATGAGCTTATGGTTCAATCTGAAGGTTGCAGCAGTGATTGGCAAATTGCACGGTTTTACAATTATTTTCTGTTTTAATTTGAGTCCTTTATATGAGATTTTATCACTAGATCAAGATTTCACTTACACTCACTATAATTTGAATATTTAAAGTTGTAATAAACAGCAATCCATTGCATGTATTAATCAATGTAGTCAAAAGCGATAGGTGCATTTAAGGCGATATATTTTTCTATCTCCTTGAAACGCAAAGCGTAAAAAAAACGCTCGCTTGAATGAAGCAAAACGTACAAGTTCTAATATAATTTATTATTTATATAATATTATAAAATATCAAAAAATATAAATCATATATATTAGCAAATACAATCTAAGTAACAATTCATACTTGTGAAAAATCACTTCAATGATAAAAAACATTTCATAATGTTTAAAGAATAAAAGAAAATCTATATAATTATATAAGAATATAATATAAAAAAAATCAATAATTTTAATTTAGTTTAGAATTCTAGAATCATAATACAAATAAAATTCAATTATATCTACAATTAGAACTTTATAAAGATAAAAGTTTAAAATATATTCATGAATTCTATGTAAATTTTATTTTTAATAAAAATCAATGATAGAACTTAATGAACTAAGTAAATAAAATTGAGTTGAGTGGTGACGAAGAGAAAACAAAGTTTAGGAGTAAAAAGAAATTAAGGTAAGAATAAGAAAATTTTACCCGTTATTTGGTGTGATAGAAACAAAATTATTGAATGGGACAAAATAAATAATAGTCTGCCTAACTTTACTCCTTCAAAGATATAAAGCAGAACACAACTGGCAAACAACTTTTACTATTTTATTAATATTAAAAAAATTCTAACCATAAAGAAACTCTTTTACCTTGCCCTAACTGTACAAAAACCTACAAAAAAACCACAATATCGTCACTTTTATCCTGTCAAAATTCCCAATTGATCTAAGGCGTAAGTCGAGCACCATCAGAAGCAGTAGAAGCTGATATATGATCAAGCACCAGTAGAAGCAGTAGATTGAGCACCAGCAATTTCAAATCCGAACAAAATCTGCAGGTGCTCAAGTAGTAGACCTAATTTTGGGTTTCCTATACAAGAAAATCCCCTTGAGGCTGCTGTTGCCTGGTTAAAGGAGGAGCTTCCGGAGATGTATGAAGCGCTCCTCCCAATTTACGCTTTGCCTGAACGCTTAAGCCTAGTAGGCGAGCACTTTTAACCACACTATCATTAATAAAAATAGAATAGTCATACATATTAACTTTATCTAAAATAATCACTCTCTTCATCTGCCTTGAAACAAATTTAGAAAAGAACAAATAGTCGTCATATTTTATTTTTATTAATAAATTCTTAGGTAAATTATATCTATCATGTTATTTATAGACTAATTCAATTATTTATTGGTATGCATTCGAGTGATTTATTCTCATTATGCATAATATTAATAAATGATTGAATTAATTTATAGATGATATGGCAGTCAAAATCTATCTAAAAATATCTCTTATTCAAAATAATCTTTTTCTCAACAAGTTGAGCACGCAAGCCACTCTGTTCATTCATTATTAATGCACGCCACTACGGCACTACTATCGCAAGTCAACAAAACAAAAGCAGAATTTGATGTAGATACCATTCTGCTTGTTGAACTAGCAAGGTACCTCCTATAGGACATCACATTAGAATTTGGTAATTAATGACAACTTAATTACAGCTTAATCCAAATCCAAGTCAAATTAACTCGCTTAACTGCCTGTTAATCAGTTCTATTTTAGAACATTCTCTTGCTGATATTCAGCTTTAGCTCGTACATAATATTTGTGGGGTTTTCTATTCTCGTTAGTCTTTTTTTTTTTGAAGAAGAAGAATAAAAAATAATTATTAATGATTATTGTTTGCAACAAATTGATGATTTGAACTTTTGTAAATGGTAATGTACTTGCAGGCTCATTTGAATAAATAATTAAGCATCGTCTCAGTTTCATGAAGGTAACACGTGCAGGATCCAATTACAGAGAATCACCTATTCTTGGTAAAATACCTCCTTCAACTTTTAATTCTATATTTGGGTATATATAGAATTAATGCTTTGAAAAAAAAAAAATCTATTTAGTATTGTTTTCGAAAAGAAATATTAATATTGTAACCCCTGCGTGGCACTGACTTAGAGACATAAGCATGTGTCTCCGTCTGGCCTTCTAGAAACTAATTATATACTCTATTTCAATTTGACTGAAAAACAAATGGGTCGTGGGGTTGCATGGTGAATAAATTAATATTAGGAATTGTTGGCCTTTAGGTCAATGATAGAGGTTTTTCAACTTTCAAGTTACATATATAAATGCAGTTCATAACAGATTTAGGTCCAATGCACTCTTGGAAGAAAATATATCTATTTTTTAAGGTCACCTCAATATTTTATTAGGGAAATTTCATAACCATATCAGCATCACCAGTCCTCGTGTGAAGCCAGCCACTGGGTCAGAAGAAATACGATCAGAACAAAATATTTTATAAAAGAAATATTAATATTGTAACACCAGTGTGGCATTGCCTTAGATAGCAGGCATGGGTTTCCATGTGGGATTTCATATGGATATGGATATTTATAAAAATATTATGATACCAATATGTAAATATTAAAAATATAGGAGTAAATTTATAAATAATTAACTTCAAAAATATTATTTTAAGTTATTATTTTTATATAAATTTAATAAAAATAATATACAATTAAATTTATTGAACAATGGTGGTGTCAAGCAGAGGTTTTATATTTTTTACAAAGGAAAAATGTGTATTTTTAACTTAAAAAAATACGCTTCTAATTTTTAAAAAATTACAAAATGCATCTACAACGTTTTATATCGGCATTAGAAATGTGTCGGTATCGGAAATGTGTTGGAAACACGATACGCTCTTCAGTTAGTGTACATGTTTCATAGTATACATATAATGTTACCAATCAACTTTATAGCTAGCTTGTCAAGAAACTTTTCATTATCTTGTTTTGTAGATTGCTAACAAGAAAATGAAGATTGAAGTAGAGTTCATTTCTAAGGAACTAATCAAGCCAGCATCCCCTACCCCTGATCACCTTCGCCATTACACCCTTTCATTTCTTGATCAAATCGAACCCCCAGCTTTCGTTCCTTTTCTGCTTTTCTACTCCAAAAAATCCAACATTAACATCTCAGAAACTTGCAACCTCTTAAAACAATCTCTTGCACAAGTTTTAACCATTTTCTATCCTCTTGCTGGACGTGTTAAGAACGGATCATGTGTTCATTGCAACGACGAAGGTGTACTCTTTGCGGAAGCTAACGCTAAGTGTCAGCTTTCTGATGTTCTTTCTGATCGAAATCCTTATAACTACACCAAGTTCACTCCTGTTAAACTTGACGAAGCTGGTGATTTAGCCGCTTTTTGCCAGACTACCTTATTTAGCTGTGGTGGATTAATCCTTTCATTCGCCATTTCGCATAAGCTTGGCGATGCTTTTTCGCAATTTATGTTCCTAAACAGTTGGGCTGCCATTGCTAGAGCGAATAATACCCATAATAACATTCCTTATTTGGGTTCGGCCACCCTCTTTCCACCTTGTGATTTTTTATCTGGGTTTGATCCAGCGACATCGTTGGATCCCAAGGAAAAAATCATCTTAAAGGTTTTTGTTTTCGATGCTTCCACCATAGAAGCCCTTGTAACTAAATATACTATGAATGGAGAAAGGCCGTCGCGTGTGGAGGCTTTGAGTGCTTTTATATGGGGCCGGTTCATAGCCACCACTCAGGCTGATGGTGAAGCTAAGAATGATAAGCTGTATAAGCTGAATCAAGTAGTGAACTTGCGATCAAGCTTGGAACCACCATTGCAAAAGCTGTGTTTTGGGAATTTGGTCTGGTTAGCAACAGCAGAGACTGATCTGAAAGCTCAAGATGATGACTCTTACGGAATTGTAAAGAGGATGAAAGATTCTATAAGAAATATTAAGGCAGACACAGTGAAGAAGCTTCAAAATAGTAATGAGCAATTGAATTTCCTCAAAAACTTTGTTGAGAATTTGGGGAAAGATGTGGTTTCTCTTATCTTCAGTAGTTTGTGTGGTTTTCCTGCACATGAAACTGATTTTGGATGGGGAAAGCCTGTATGGATAGCAACAACTCCCATTCCTGGGAAGAATATAGTTGGTTTCATTGACACTATAGAGGGGCAAGGTATAGAGGCATGGATCAGCTTAACGGAGGAAGACATGTCTAAGTTTGAGGTTGACAAACAGCTTCTTGCACATGTTTCTTCTACTTCAAATAGAAATTCATTTCATACTAAATCACAGTTATAAGAAGACAAATTCGGTAACTATTGTCTTTTCAGATTACCACATATGTAATGTATACATAATGTGGTTGGATTAGCTTTATGACTTTATTCATCGACTTGGAGTATGCTAATATTAATATTTCATCCATTTATTTCTTTGTTTTGAAATTTGGGAATTTAAATGTATTATTATTATTATTATTGGGTATGTGTGTATAGTATTTTTTGTCTTGTCAAATAAATATGACTCCAGTTGAGTTTTAATTGGCCAACTAATAATACTGCCAAATTAGTTTAATAATTCAATTCCTTGAACCTAAAAATATAGATAAATTAAAAAAATGATGATTATCTTAAGAACACATTTTACCATGAAATTATTATACAGTAACCCAATCTGTTGGTTTGTGTGACTAATTCAATATTCGGATTAGGCAACGATGGATTAAATAAAGCATGTGTAATGAGATTTAGGATACCCAAGTTTCTATATACTGTTTTTCACGGATGTGTGTTACGCGTGATTACTAGATATTAAATTTGTCATTAATTACCATTTAATTTTTTAAAAAAATTATTATTTACTTTCTTTAATTTGACATAATACATTAATATCTTTCTAAAATTTGAAAAATATACGATTTGCTTCTTATAGTTTCACATAATACACTAGTGTTGGAGTTTGCACGTGCATCTCATGCATGTTACACAGTGAAAATTTAAAATTTTACAAACTTCAAGAAGAAGATCAACCTATATAATAATGAACAATTAAAACTATCTAATAGTTGAAGATTATTACCTTTCAAAGCCGATTATTGTTCATTTGATTCTCTTCTTACCGGGTTGTAGCAAACCACAGTAATTTTCTAGGATCACTTCTGATGGTATCTATGTAAAGGGAAAAGGAAGAAAACCTTTTAAGGGAATGATTTCCATTAACCTAATGTGCTAGCAAAAGGTTAATCCCTTGAGATAAAAAGAGGAGAAGAATTGACCTCAATTCTCTATATAGCAGCTCTCCAAAATAGTATGTAAAAGGACTATTTATACCTCATACGGAATTGGGGCTCGAAACCATTAATTATAAAATCCTAATCAGATTAAAATTCTAAATATGTCACACGTCCCTATCGGAAAACTTATTTCCCGCTCGAGATAGTACCCATATCGGGCGGATCCTAGTCGGAAAATTACTTTCTCTATCGGGACTTGATTCTGTTTCAATCCAGTAGCTATTTATGATCAAGACACTGCTTTTCCTGATCCGAACCTTTGTCCCACCCGGGAACTACATTCATGATCGGAAATGAGTCTAGACTTGAATTTTTCTCACTGTTTTAGATCCGACCCAAAAGCACATTTTATTTCTCCTTCACACCTTCAATACATGTGACCAATTGCGTTTTCGGTTATATTGGTCACTCAGATTAATACTTAATCTCGAGTAGATTATAAGTTGTATCTAGCAACACATCATGACCCCTAATTAGTAGGAAAATACTGATTTAACTACGAATATTTCCATAGACAATTGTCCATGTAATTCGTCCTTTCATCGTTCTATATCTCACTTAGTTCAAAGCATGAACTATGTGTCAGCTCCTGCTAAACTGATTACGTTACATCTAACACAAGTGATGTTAGATCCTGTCATTGGAACTCATTACTAAAATAGACATGTCACTGAAGACTATTTTTATGACATTTCCACTTTGGCTAAAGATTTCCGAGTAATGATTTCAATAAGAGGTCGTGAGTATACACTCCCTCTATTAGGAATGGTGAATCATCTGTTTACTACCCAATTACCTTCAAATACCTCAAGATGTACCCAATCACCTTCGAATACCTCAAGTTGTACTCAATCATCACCCTATGAGCGACTTCTGTGAAGCAACAATGAATGAAGTTAAAGCACAGAATCAGCATTCAAGATATCCTTGAGTACCCAAGTCTAAAGATAGTTGCATTATTGCTATGATGAAACTATTATTGACATTTGAATAGACAATTCATATGATGGTCACATAGCAAGTCATCTAATGTACTTAACTATACTAGCAAGCATTTATATGTTAACTCTAGATAACTCATGTCTACAAATTATGAGATTTACTACTTGATCCAATTAAGGAGTATAACATGCACTAGTCTATCCGGATTAATAATGTACAGTCTTGTTAATCATATGACTAGGGACAATTTAGATATAATCATAATTACATATAATAGGAATCTCAATATTATGATCTCATTATGATTTTCTTCATACTATGTTTATATCATGAATTTCATTAATTAATTTAAGATCCAATGAAAATGTCTTTATTCATGTAAAATGAATTTGTACAATAAACGCTAAAGATGATTGTCTTTAGAGCACTTCTCTAATAACTAGTACCCCTGAGGTTTGAAAATTATATTATTTACTTCCTGAAACTTTGACGTATTGCACTAGTACCTTGCTGCAAATTTGATGTACTAGACTAATACCTCCAGAGTAAAAGAGAATATTTCTTTTTACTAGTGTATTATATTTTTTTCCAAACATCGGGTACTAGTATATTATGTCAAACTATACAGAGAAATTGTTTATTTTTTAAATCTCAGAGAGGTATTAGTGTATTATGTCGAACTAGAGGGTGTAAATAGTAATTTTCTATAATTTTTATATAATTGTTTTTATTTTTTTATTAATTTGTTTCGTATTATTATGATATTTTATTTGTAGTGAATTATATTAGTATATATTTATCTCAAATTATATCAAATTACTAATTTGTCTATTATTAAGAGTCATATATAAAAGAGTAAAGATAGTAAGTATTTTATGATTCTAGTAATAATAAATTATATATGGTGAATTATGGTGATGAATTTATATATTTATTGATTAGAATTTGATTATTCATCATTTTGAACTTGATTGTTCATTGCATGTTTATCACTTATAGGTTTAATATTTATATTTTAATTGTACATTATTTTGAACTTGATTGTCTATTGTATATTCATTACTTATAACATTTTTTTTAAGTTATTTTATTATTTTATTACTTATTAATATTTAAATTTATTTATTAAGTGATAAAATTAATAAAATAATTAATTTAAGTATTTAATATTTTAGTAGAAAAGTATTTCAAATAATATAAAATAAAAAATAAATCAAATTAAAATAATATTAATATTAATATTATATTAAAATAAATAAAATAATATAATTGATAAATATATCAAAATCGACATTTTTTCATCCAAAACAATAAATAACAAATAATTAAAACACTTAATAATATTAAATAATTAAATTAATTATTTTAATAAGTAATAAAAATTAATAAAATAATTTATTAATGGAAAAATATTAAAATAATATAAATATTATATAAAATAAAATAATCAAATTAAAATAATATTAATATTAAATTTATATGGAGATGGTTGTTAATTATATTTGATTTTTATATCATAATATACATAAAAAAATTACACATAATTATCTGACTCATTAATTATCTTGCTCATAATAGTTATTAATTTCTTTACTATATACAAATTATTTTGTCTATTATATGTTTTTTATCCTACATTATTAACATGTCTTGCATGTAATTATTAAATATTAGACTTGTCATTATTCAATATGAATAGAATTATTGTTCATAGATAAAGTCTTAATGTTACTAATATTTGGAATGGGGGCGCATATTTATTTAATTTAACCCAAATTACTAATTTGTCATTTATTTAGAGTTATATATAAAATATAGATAATTTAGATATTAGACTCGTCATTATTCAATATTAATGGAACTCTTGTTCATAGATAAAGTCTTAATGTATCTAATATTTGGGCTAGAGGCACCATATTTATTTCAAGTTTAACCTAAATTACTCATTTGTCTATTATTAGGAGTCATATATAAATAGAAATAGTAAGTATTTTATGGTAATTTTATCTAATGTCACTAATATTTGGAATGGATGTACATGTTTATTTTAAATTTAATCAAAATTACTAATTTGTCCATTATTTAGAGTCATATATAATAAAATAAAGATAATAAATATTTTACGGTCATTTTGCATATCCCCCACGTTACACATGATTATTAGATCATTATTCAATATTGATAGAATTATTGTTTAATGATAAAGTCATAATGTCACTAATATTTGGGATGGAGGCACCATGTTTATTTCAAATTTAACCTAAATTACTCATTTGTTCATTATTAAAAGTTATATATAAATAGAGGTAATAAATATTTTATGCTCATTTTACCTATAATTAAGATTCTTTGTGTATTTAGATTTTTTCATTAATTTGTTTTTTTATACTTTGAGATTTCTTCTCCTTTATTAGAACTACTTTATTTTAATTGTGATATTTGGGATGAAGGCACCATATTTATTTCAAATTTAACCTAAGTTACTCATTTGTCCATTATTAAAAATCGTATATAAATAGAATTAGTAAATATTTTATGATCATTTTACCTATAATTAAGATTCTTTGTGCATTTAGATTTTTTCATTAATTTGTTTCTTTATACTTCGAGATTTCTTCTCCTTTATTAGAACTACTTTATTTTAATTGTGATATAATTTCTTTTTTTTTCTTTTTAACAACCATTATGATAGACCTTAATTAATTATTTAATTAACATAAATCAAAAGAATAAATTGTAAAATTTTAATAAAAGTGAAAAAGTTTAATTTATTTTTTTTCTACAAAAAGACCTTAATTTTATTAAGAATTCAAGATGGATAACAATATGCAAAGAATACTTGGAGAGCAATACACATACTTTCAATATAACTCTATTTAGAATTTGAGAAACTATTAATATTTTTTTATTAAATTATTTTTTCTTTTTTTTTAATAGTAGTTATCTGATTTTATATATATATATATATATATATATAATATAATTATCTAGTTCTAATAAAATTTGACTTCTAATTAATAAATTATTAAATGACAAAATTAACTCAATTAATTAATACAATCAGGTTTGCATTTTGGTAAATTTGCATGTCATCCCTCGTTCTCACTTTTATATATAGTATAATTACTTTTTCATTAATCTGCCTTACACATAATTATTAAATATTGGATTCGTCATTAAGCACAATTTGATTTTTATATAATAATAATCATGTCCAATAAATTAATTTTAGTTATTTTTAATTATCATGTAATTAAGTTATATTTATTTTAAATATTAATAACGGTTGTTAACTATATTTGATTCTTATATCATATTATATATAAAAAACCACACCAAATTATTTGACCCATTGATTATCTTATTATTTTACTGTACATTCCTAATATTTTTTATTAAATTATTTATTTTTCTTTTTAATAGTAATTATCTGTTTTTTTTATATATAAAATATAGTTACCTAATCATAATAGAATTAGAACTCTAATTAATGAATTATTAATACTATTCACTAATAAATTAAAATATCAAATGACAAAATTAACTAATACAATTAGGTTGATTTTTTGGTAAATTTATTTGTCCCCCCTTATTCCTACTTATATATAATACACATTAATTGACTAAACCGACAAAAGTGTGGATAAGATGGAGTGAATTTCTTTCAGTTAACTAAATATCTCAAGTTCGAATTCTAGATATACATCTACTTTACAATTCATAAAAAAGTATTTTGTTGTCCTTGAGGTTCCATCCGGAATGATGAACAGAATTAGTATTAGTGTATAATCCTAGTTAACTAGCAAAAGATATTTATGGTCTAAAAAAATTTTTAATTGTCTAATGATGATTCCATATTGTGAAAGTGAAGATTAGCATCATCATACCATTATCAAAGAGATACCAATTCTACTCTGCATCATTGATTTGATCTTATTAATTTGATGGCTGACTAATAAATATGTAGATTAAGAAAAGAAGGCAAAATAAATAAATAAACAGCATATTTTTATTCTCTACGTTTTTGAATTTTAGATTCTGAAAATTTATTCAATAACCAATTTTATTCATTTATTCATCAAATTTATTCCATTAACTCTCTTAATCATCAAAGTTAAACTAATTTAATATCTACTTAAAAATTACTTAATAGCTAATTAATAATAGATAAAGGTGTCAATTAAAGAAATTCTCACTATTGTGAAACACTTATCATTAATCAAGGCCAATTTGCATAAAAAAATCCTAAACTTTCAATTTTATATCAAAATAATCATATTCTTTATTTTTTAATAATTAAATACGTATACTTTCAATTTCATATCAAATGTAGATTCAGGAGAAATTTAGTTTGGTTTAACAGTGACGTGACACTCTAAATCTATTTTTTTGATCCAATAATATAGATGGCTCCTATATTGAAAGCACATCTGCATTGATTAAGTTATATTTGTATAGATCTAACTTACATCCAAATAGTTTTAAGCATATATATTTATATTTATATTTATATAAACTTAGAACCTTTTGATATCTAATTATGCGTTAATCTGTGTAATTTTTTAACCTGTCAGTCTATTTTAAGAAAAAATAATACATACATATTAATACATGTCAATAGTATCAAATTAAAAAAAAAATTAGGTTCGAAATATCGCGTCACTACTAAACTAAACTAAATTCCTCTCAATGCTACATTTGATATGAAATTGAAAGTATGTATATTTAATTGTTAAAAAATAAGATTATTTTGATAGAAAAGTAAAAGTTCATGGCTTTTTATGAAATTTGCCCTTTAATCAATAATAATATCTAGTTGAATAAAATTTCAATTGAAAGACTAATTAAATTAATTCAAAAATTAATATTGAAGAGAACCAATTAAACAAATTTTGGTTGAAAAACTCAATTACACAAATTTATAATTAAAATTGAATGACCAAATTATGTCTTTAATTAAGACTATAAATTCCTCTGTCTCATAATGTAATTTTTGCATTATTGGTGAGTCGTGAGTCAATTTTCAATTTCTAGTACTCGTGCCTACTTTTTTTTTTTTCCAAATTTCGACATTGACAATTAAATCTATATTTAACTTAATTTGCTGAGTTATCTTAGCTACAAAAAACAAACTGACATGTGGTACTTTTATTTAAAATTTAATTTTTTCATAATAATAAAAAATAAAGGATAAATTACTTTAATTTGCTGAGATTTGATTGAATATACTAGTTAATATCTCTATCTTTGAAAATATATTGTAAAGTTTCTCGGGTTTGATTTAATATACTAGATAGTCTTTCGGTTGTTTTTTTTCATTACATATAAACAAAATGTCAAATTTTTCATTCTTTTTGTCTTAAAAATACCAAAAAAATATCAAATAAAATTTTAATGTCATTAATTTTATACCAAAATATCAAATTTGTCATTGTTTCAATATTATAATTTTTAAATTAACAAAATATCAAATTTATCAAAATAAATAAATAAGAGTATTTTTTTATTTTTTTAATTGACTAACAGAATATTCTAGTTAACTAACGGAATATTTTATTTAAAAGTAATGAAAAATCTTTTTAGTTATTAGAACTAAACTTGTGATACTTTATAATATATTTCTAAAAATGAAGTTACTAATTAGTATATTCAACTAAAATGGGTGTATTAATAATATACCCAAAAATAAATTATATTAAATATCATTTGTAATAATAAAAAATTATTTATTTTTTATTTTTTCCCCAAATCCTAATCTCTTTCTAAATTATAGTTTTGGATTGATTCTGATACTCAGTCAGTACAAACAGGAAGCCAAGAAGAAAATTTTGAATAATACGAGCAAGATAAAGGGAAAAAAAAAAAACCAAAAGTTAGGGTTTGGAATTAATAGAACCTGAGCCTTATCTGCGAGTTGAACCATGAAGTTGAGGGCACCGGGCTGCTTGTGGAGATGTGATGAAGCTGCAGATTAAGGTCGATTAGAAGATTGGGGAGATTGTTGATGCTCACTTCAAGACCTTCGACTATGGCTCTGCTATTCAGCTGTTGCCTCCTCTTCTGTAGGCAGTCTTTTTTTTCTTTTAAGTGTACGAGTAATTCGCAAAATAATTTTTTATAAATTTTAAGGAAATTGCATACTCAAAATTTCAATTTAATACATTTGGTTAAACTGAAAGATATTCAAATTATTTCATCACACTCTTTCAAAATACTCAAAAAAGTATAGAAAATGGAATTCTATTTTTAAATTAATGGTTTGAAATTCTAATATAATAAAAATTAAAATTCTATATATTTTTTAGTTTGGTATAATTTCATAAATAAAGACAATAGAATTGAAAAATTAATTATTTTCCACAATTATCCTTATTTTTAATAGTTATATATTTTATAGCAATTAAAATATTATTAAAAAATTGGTCTATTGGTATTATTGGAATATAAAATGTTTTATATTGAAAAAAAAAAAAAAATGGAATCCAACTACCTGAAAAAAATTGGAGAATAAATTTCCTAAAATATTGAGTAATTAGAATCATATTTCATATAATATAAATTACCAAATCTAAATTTAGAATGAGAATGTCAGTCCTATTTCAAAATTAATATGAATTTTGATTTACTTATTCATTATAATAATTTTGTTCTTCACATTTTAAATATTGGGGTCAAGTTTTTATTTTTTTATTTCTTTCTTCATGTACACCTAAAGTGGCCGAAAAATCGACTTTTGAAAATTGAAGTCCCCTAAAAATTATACTTAATGTTCCACACACAAAAAAAAAAAAAAAGTCAAATCCTTCGGTAGTTAATGATGTGTCAAACTAAGGACAGATAGTCAAATTTGTTTAAATTTTGGAAAAATTACTATATAGTCCATATAATTTGATATAATATACTAGTATCTCTTTAAATTTGAAAAATATACAATTTATCTATTATATCTTATTTACGTTAAACTATATAGTTATTATATTAAATTTTAAAATATTTACCGTTAACAAGAAATAATATTCTCTTTACTCATATAAATACTAGTATAATATGTCAAACTTCAACAGTATTAATATAATAAATCAAACTTGCAAAAAATATTTGTACAATATATCAAACTTTCAGAATGTAAATAGTATAATTTTTAAATCTCAATGGAGTACACTATTATGTTAAACCATAAAAAGCAAATCGTATATTTTTCAAACTTTATAAGATACTAGTGTATCGTATCAAACCACTTGAATAGTAATTTTTCCTTAAATTTTTATTACAAAATTATCATCTCCAAGTCTTTTAGACTATGATTTTTGCATATATTTGGTAGATGTCGCAATTGTAGTAGTTACAAATATTTAATTTTGTCACATGACCATATATACAAAGAGAAAAAAAAAATGTATTTAATTATAACCACAATCTCAAACTTATGTAACATATTTGACTTTTGACTTTTATATTAGCAAATTAATACGGTACTTTCAGGTTACGTCGAATATTTTTACGAGACATATTTTTGTTATCTCTTAATGAATAGAAAATAAAAACTAAACCTAAAATTAAATTAATGGAATATTTAATGAAAAAAATTAATAAATATATAATCGGTGAAAATTAGTTAATTCGGTGCTAGAATTGAGAAAAAAAATTATTTCATATATTATATTGAAAATAACAAAATTTTAGTAGGTTAGTTAATAAATATTAGAAACCCGAAAATAAAAAAAAATTCCAAAACCAATTTAGTGAAATTTAAATATCGTTTAAACTCACATGTCCATATTCATATTAATAAAAATGAAATTAGCAATCAAATAATTTATTTATTAAAAACTAACTCAATCCAATAAATTTATTTAAGATGAATTGGTTAGATATTGGTTTATGATGGATAATATATTAGTAAATAAATTAGTTGATATTGGTTTATTCCAAATTTTTGATGGCTTAACATTTATTGTGAAAAAAACATGAATAATCATATTCAGATTAAGCATCGTTTTTACTTTTAAGTTTTTTTAATTTAAATTTTTTAGCTTTTTTTTTATTCCCAACTTATTCTATTATATTCTCTTTTTTTTATATAACTGTACTAATTACAATAGATAGAGTAAAAAAGATATTAACTTAAATCCAAAAAAACCGGATTAAATTTATGAAAAAATTATTGTGATTTATATTAATTTTCATTCAAATTCTTAAATTCAATTTAATATAAATAAATTTGAATATTAATTAAAAATGAATTTAAATATTGTATTAATATTATTACATTAATTAAAAATATTATTAATTAAATATAGTATTAATATTAAATAAATATACAAAAATATATTATAATAATAATAATAATAAATAAGTAATACTAATTAAAGAAATATATTAATATCCTAAAAATATATCAATACTTAAAAAATATATTAAATAAAATAAATATATTGAATAAAATATTACTTAAATGATATAAATAAATATCTAATGTTAATTAAATAGACATATTAATATTAAATAAATATATTAATATTAAAAATATATAAAAATAAATAAATCTATACTATACAAATAAATATATAGAAATCTATAACTCTAATAAAAGCTCAATATCCTAAAAATATATCAATACTTAAAAAATATATTAAATAAAATATTAGTTAAATAATAAAAATGAATATCAAATATCAATTAAATAATTATATTAATATCACATAAATATATTAATTTTAAAAATATATAAAAATAAATAAATATATAGAAATCTATAACTCTAATAAAAATCCAATCCATCAGCTCATTAGCTAGGCCAATCCGACCCCCAGCCCACTATTTTTTTTTTTTGTTCCTGTCACAAACGAAACGACGTTGTTTTCCACTGGGAGAAACGACGCCATTTTGTTGTGGGGAAGGAAAAAAATTAAGGGCAAAACAAAAAATCCACTGTATTAGCTACTGTGATTTCCGGATTGCCTTTTATTGTGTAGTGTAGATTATGAATTTCAACTGATGAATTAAATTTGACATTTTTTACCGAAAATTTATTTGATTAAAATTTCCTAATTAATCAATTATTTAGCATTTCAATCATATCTTTTGAGAAGCAAATTAATTTCTAAAACTAAATAAATTGTCTCAATCAACTGTTCAATTTGTAATTAAAGATGAGAAAAGAAACCACAATTAATTGAAAAGGGAGAAATTTGACTGAAACCAAAACGTGGGATGCAAATGGATTTTTTTTTTTTTTTTATGTCAATTACATATACTAAAATTAATTATATTTATACTAGATAGAATTTCAATAGTATTAAAGTACTCTCTCGTAATTTTTAAGATAACCGTGTATCTAAAACTCGAGTTTAAAATATCTGATTAAATTAGAAAGAATTTACATTATTTCATTAACATCCCTGAGAATAAATGAGTTTTAATTAAGCAGGAAATAAAGATAAATAATATATTTAAAATTACTTTATCATATTAACTGTCGCTTTTGAAAAAATATCAAATTGCATTGATATGTTGTTTTATATTATCGATGAAAATTAAATATTTTTTTCAAGTTTTCCCTTAATATTATATAGAATTTTAAAGTCATTTATTACATATTTAGACTAAAACAACTCTACACTTTTCTTTTCTTCTTTTTTTCCAATAATTTTAAGTCTTTTAATTTAAAGGCAATTTAATTTTTACAATTTATTTTTAAAAAAAAATTAAAATTAATTAATAACTTTATAATTCTAATAAAATCATAAAAACGACAATTAATATGGAAATAATAGAATATGAAAATAAGATGATCACGAAAAGGACAAAAGAGAAAGATCAAAGATTCAAACATATAGAAGAAAGTAAATTTGAAGTTTGAATTTGTCTTACTACTCACCTTTCTTGCTCTCTCATGCATTAATTCCATGCAAATAATGCCAAAAGTCAAATTAATAGGGAATTGCTTAAAAAATGCACTTTATACAGTTTTATATATTTGGAAAAAAAAAAAAAGAGCTGTGAAATACACTTCAAAACCATTTGAATTGAATATTATGAAGCTTAATTTCTTTGAAATTTTATTGTTCTTAATTTTCAGCTTGCAAGTTGCAATTTCCAAAAGTTGAACTCTCATTTTCAATTTTGATTCAAATAAATGGCACTCCTAAATTTGTGTATAATTAATTGTCTCAAAAAAATTAATAAGTACTACCTCCATTTTAAATTAATTGTCTCTTTTTGTTGTTGCGCTCATATTAAGAAAATATTTAATAGTCTTAATTATAAAGAAAAAAGAACTTAGTGGGACTAAATTACCCTTCTATAATATAGTATTCAAAATTGGAAAAAGGTATAGAATTTTGTAAAAATAATTAATACAAAGAAGATTAATACAAGGATAAAATGGAAAAAAAATTAATATTGTATTGGATATATAAAAATGGCCATTTATTGAATTTTTTTTTATTTGAAAAAGAAACAATTTATTTGGAATAGAGAGAGTAGTAATTATTATTAAAGAGCAACTTAACTTAAAAGGTTAATTATGTGAGTCTCATAAAAAGTTTTTTTTTTTTCTTTATACATATTACACAATGGAATTCGAACTTCAAACTTTTTGCCTTTATAGATATTCAAAATATAGTGCTTTTCAGAAAAATTTTTAATTTCTAATTTTTTGAACTTAAAAAAACTGTTTTTGAAAAAAAAACATATAAACAGATGTTTTTGTCTAACTAAATTTGGAAAGAGTAGTTTGTAAAAAAAATTTTAAAAGATATCTAAATGAAAAAATTCTAAAAACTTGTTTTTCAACACTAATATTTAACAGCCCCTTACTAGTACATGTAAAAAATCCTTAAAATAATTTAATTATAAAGATTAAAATTAATTAATGTAGGTTTTGACTGGCAAATGAGGCGAAAGTGATATGATTATATAGTAATAAACCAAATATTAATTAACTTAGTGCAACTATTTGTGGCTAATATATACGAAACATAGATATGTTAATTTATTACTTCATTCGTTTCATTTTAACTGTTACTTTAGGTGATTTCATTAGAATTAATATGTTATTAATTAGCCTTAAATTTAAAAGAAAATGAGTGATTAAGACTAAATTATATTTGATTTTGAAAGACTCAAAATTACTGAAAAAGACAAAGATTATATTTAGATTGAGGAATTTCAAATGAGAAATTTTGAACAATTTATGGATTTATATCATATCTATCATTTAGCTACTTAAAAAATGTCAAAATACATAGATTTTAGAAAATATTTCATCCATTAAAATTCTTTATTTTTTAAGAATTTGATTTCTCATCTCCTAAATGGAAAAGTTCAAAATCTATGGATTCTGATCAATGAGAGATGTTGCCAATTTTTTTATTATAAAATTGTCCCTAATAAATTAATAATATTCAAAAACCATCCTTAATTCTAAAATTGTAAAAATAATTTTTCTTTTAATTTCAACTAAATGTATAAATCATTTTTCTTATAATTTCAACTAATTGCTTTAGTTGCTGGTGTTGTTGTTATTATTATTATTATTTTGTATAATATAGTGTTAATATGCATTAAATTACTAATAAAAAAATATTTCTTAGCAATGTAATTAAACATAATAACTTTATTTTTTTATTTTTTAACTCTTAAAATAACTAATGTCATTTTTAAAATTTTTAAGTATATAGTGGAATTGATTATATATGTATAATTAACAATAAATTATCAACATTTAATAAACGATAAATTAGAAATTAATTGTTAAATTCATAATTTGCGGTAATTAAACCAAACATAAGTATAAAAATAATTATATTATCAATCTATGAATTTTATAGTCAAAATAATCGATTGAATTTTTAGAATATATAGATTTTAAAATCTTTCAATTTAATCGATGCTAAAGAACAAAAAGATACATAATTGTTTAGTCTAAAATTGCATTAAATAATTTTGAAATTCTACATAATATTAAAGATTTAAGTCGGAGAAAAATATATTTTAATTTTATTAATTGTATAAAAGTTATAGATAAATAAAATTTTATATTTTTTCTAAAATGACAGGTAAAATGGAATGGATAAAATAGTTTAGTTTACCTTTTTCGTGATTATAATCACCTGCTAGCTATACTATACATGCAGGTCCCCTAAAGAGGAAGAAATTACATCTGAGGAGTTTAAGAAATAGAATAAAAACTTATAATTACAATGTAATTAATAAATTAATTTAAATTATTTTGAAATAATAATAAATTCACAAATATTAAAGCTATAAATCTACCCGATTCTAATAATATTGATCATTTTTCAAATTTTGAATAGGGTTAATTATAAGACATAATTGTTCATGTACATTATTTTGCCTTTTTAATGGTTCATTTTGTTCTCTTTATTTCTTTTTTATTCCATGTTATCATATAATAATTTCGTTTTTGCTACTACTCTTTCATTCAACGCTCCATATACATAGTTTGATACTATTTTTATGTCACATCAACATTTAAGTGACAGAAGTTACTTCTTGTTTTTCTTTTAAATTAGTATGTGCCAATATAAATAAAAAACGGAATAGATGGAAAAGGTAAAGCAAAAGTCTTATGCCTTTTGAATAAGTAATTAATTATTGATGTTAGAACCCGAATTTTATTGAATCAATTTTTTTTTTCCTGAGATTGAGTCTAATTAATTTGAGTGACATAAATGGCCAAATCTATCTACAAATCAAGAGAAATTTGCTTCCATAAAGGGTTGAGATATATATGTATCGTGTTTAAAAATCTTCTTAAACAATAGTCAAATATCTAAATCATATAAAAAAGTTGGATAATGTTTTTTTTTTACAAAGGCCGGGCATAAAACTTATAATCTCTCACTTTTACCACCATTATTTTATGGTAAATGTCAATATCGACTAAGCTTATCCTAATTGATTGGATAATAATTTTTAAAAATTATGGTTGATTGGGTACTATTTTTTCATTAGATATGATTTTTTTTTTAAAAAGTACCATTTTTCTATCAACTTTGCAATTTTTCTTAATTTAGTCCTTAAAATTTTTATGTTATGTATAGCCAAACATTTGAATTCTTCTTAATTTCTACCCACATATAGTCCTTATTTTATTTTATGTATTTTTTACTTTAGCCAAACATTTGTCTTTCTTCAAAAAATAATGTTGCGATGTTATGGAAGTTTGAGGAGCCACCCTTTTTCAGGAGAGAGACATGTTCAAAGCCGGCATAGCTGACCACCGACCTCATCAAGAAAACAAACTCGTATACAAAGCCTAGACTTTCTCAAGTCAATCCCTTTCTTCATTATATACTCTTTCTTCTCCACATTCTAATCAATTAAATCCAACCCATAATCTCCAAATTCAGAGATTCAGAATCATCAATCTCTCTTTCTTACAGGAAATGGGTAATTCTCTAACATCTCCATGTTTCCAGCCAACACCATCAACAACAGTGAAGCTCATCTTCTTCGAAGGAAGAACAATAACATTAACAGGTAAACACATAGCAGGAGAAATCATGTTCAAAAATCCAGACAGAATGGTCTGTGATGCAGATTCTTTCTTCATTGGTCACCCTCTTCCTATTTTAGCCATTGATGATGAGCTCACACCAGGCCATACTTATTTTATTCTACCCATTGATAGATTCTCTTCTTTCTGTGCATTATCTGCTGCTTCTCTTTCAGCTTTCTCTTCTTCTCCTAAACCTTCACCCATCAATTTTGGTGATTCTCCTTTTCAATATGTAAAGGCTGAAAATGGTAGGGTTTTGATCAAGGTTTTGCCTGAATTTATAATTAGGCTAATTAATAGAGATAAACAAGAGAATAGTATTATTAATAATAATAGTTTTCTTTGTAGTACACCAGAATTGAAGAAGCATTATGATCAGCTTGTTGGGTCTAAAGATCAAACATGGTCACCAAAACTTGAGACCATTTCTGAATATAAAATTAGGTATTCTCCTTGTAGATTTTTAGGGTTGGAGTGGAAACAGAAAGAGAATTAATTATCTACAATATTGTATTTTTTAGATAAATTATTAGGTGGACTCCAATCACATAACAACATACATTTAATTATTTTATTTTTATTAATAAAAATAAAACAATTAAATGCATGTTATTATATTATTAAATTAGTCTATAGATAATGTTGTAGGCCCGATTTACCTAATAATTTCTCATATTTTTTTGCTTTTTTTAATTTATATAGACTTGTAATTATCATACAATTAAGTGATTTATTAGTTAGTTTTTGTTTTGATCTTCATTTTATCATCAAATTGCACAGAATTTTGATATTTCGTACTCAGCTGTGGCAGATTAAATGCCCATTATGTTGACATGTGCAGTTAATTTTTGAGCAAATTTTCATTTTCTTTTTAATGGGTTGGAATTTGGAAATTCAAAATCTCGATATTTATGATTCTAGAAATTCAAACTCGAAATTTTATACTAGATTAGTGCATTAAACTAAAGTTTATTGATTTTTATTATCTTTTAAAATATTGTTTTATATTAATTAATTTGCAGTTTGTTGGTTTCGACTTTCGACCTTATGGTAATTAATTTATTAATTATCTGAATTATTAGGTGTTATCCCACACAATAAATAGATAATTTCATTAAATTTCAATTTTTCATTTAGTATTAGAAATTAGTATATGAAAATTAGATCATATAATTAGAGAAACTTTAGCCGTCAAACTTTTTTTTTTCTGGAGGTCTCACCTGAAATCTTTTAGACCTTGTAGAGAGGGACTAAATCTTTATATGAATGAAAAAAAAACTAAAATTTCGAAATTCGAATTACTAAAAGAATAAGGTAAGATTATACATATAATTATAATCAGTTGAAAAAAAATTTTAATTTCTGTAATTAAAATATTTAAAAGCAAAATAAATAGAATCTAACAATATAAAGAGATTAATTACTAAACTAAGCAGGTTAAGTATTTATTCTGAATTTACTTTTTAAAAAAAATAAGTGTTTATTCTGAATAGCATTTTAAGAATTTTTAACTGAGTAAACAACATTATTTGCTTCTGAATTAAAACACGTCAAAATACAAAATCCTAGCTACCTATTTTCTCCTTTCACTTTTAAGGTTTTCTTTCTATATTTATAGTTAATGTCTGTCTCCAATCTTTTGTTTTATTTTACTTGTTAGTTTTAATAAATTTAGATTGATATATATCTATTTTTTTTTCCCTTTTGTGGAGTTTTTTATTAATTTTCTTTATGGAATCGTTTGTTAGTTTTATGAAAAAATAATTTTTGCGAGATTTTTTTTAGATTGATATCAATTATTTTAGGTTGTTTTTTATCTACAATATAAAACTAAAATAATTTCTGAACAGACTCAATTAATTATTATGGAAAATTCATCATTAAAAGATATAGAGACATCAAATTTTTTAAGAAACATGCAAAAAATGTCATATATAGTTCTTTTAGAGTTTTAATTTATTTTTTATTGTTACATTTTAAGATTCCATTATCAATTTTATATTAAATTTTAAATGTGGTATGACTATTTTGATTTATTGCTTATACCTTTCTTGTTTTTTGGAAAAAAAAAAAAGTATTAACTGAATGCTATACAGAAAAATGTTTAATTTGAGAATTTAAATTTTATTATGAAAACATTACAGTAATAGTGTGGCCACTATAAGATTTCTTTACACTTCATAACAGAAGATTTCTTTACACTTCAAGCCTAACTTAAATGCTACAAACGTTTGCTTTTAGAAAAATGAGATTTTGAATTTAAGTTATATCATCTACACTAAGTGTTAATTTTGCCTTTATGAGAAATGTAAAGGGATAGATATTTCTTGTTATGTAATTCACAGCCCGCTAGGCCATTAAATATATTAATGAGGTATCTCATCTTTTTAGTAAAAAAAAAAAAAAGGAATAGAAGATTTCTTAGGAGTGGCAACAGAGATGATTGGGGTCGGATTTCACTCTCTCAATCCCCATTCCCACCCTACACCTTTACAGGAAAATAATATTAATCTTCCTCCCCTTCCCAAATAGAGTTGAGTATCCCCAAGAGAGATTGGGCATTTCTGTTATATTTTTTAACTTAATTATATTTGATATATCTATTTAAATTATTAATTTAATTCACATCAAAATAAATCTAAAATAAGAGCAAAAAATTATAAAATATTCAATATTTTAATTTTTAATGTTCATAATTCATACTTAACTAATGAAAATGACAATATATTAACAATCCATAAATAACTAGTAAAGTAAATATCCACTATAAAAAAACATCAAACTATATTATAACCGCTATATATAAAAATTTAAATTAATTATCTATATCATTTTTAAAGTCAAAATAAATCAAAAAGATAAGAGATAACAGTATCTCCATACGGTTGCAATCATATACATAACTGAATTTGTAGTCATCAATATATTCACCATCAGTCTAAAATGATTCATACAATCATTATATGCATTAATTTAATAATTTTTATCAAGTAAATACTATTTATAACATCTAATAACAATTTATATTATATTATATATATAATTTACATATATAAATATATATCGGGTGCGGCATGAGGTGGAATATATAAATATCGCCATCATCTCATTTTCATTAAATATCATTTCGGATTTTTTTGAAATCCATCTCGATCCCGTAAAAAATCCAAAAAAGAAAATCCGTCTGATTCGGGTTGATACAAGGCACAGACCTACAGTCCAAGTTGAATTGTCATCTCTACGATTTCTTCAACCTTTTCTCAGGCCCATAATTAAAATTCATTTGGGCCTAGCCTAATAACCTATTTCGGGTAATGGAAGAAACCCAATCTGTATAATCATTTAATAGGGGGACCCCTAAGCGAAAAATGAACTACTTTCCTTTTCTATTTGATTTTTTTTTATTATTTGTAATTCTTGTACTTTATTAAAAAAATCATTTAGGCATTTTAATCTTTTAAAATATATTATAGACATCTAAATATTGTTTTTTAGATATATTTAGCTGAGAAGGCATGTGAGTTATAAAAATTACTGACACATCAATACTATATATAATTAGTTAAAAATATTCAAAAATAATAAAATAAAAATAAATTATTCACATGATTTTTCTAAAAATTTTTAAGTATTGCACTGGCATATCATATATCCGGTGACTATGACCCAATCCTATTTATTATTATTTATACGCATGTATGGTATAATAAACAACTCAAATTATAAAATATTTATTAAATTATTGATATTATAAATTAATATGAACGATTTTAGATAAAGTATATGATAATCCAATTATTACTAAGCTAACATACTAATAGATAGGCGTACCATAATCGGACAATATACTTATTTAAGTTTTATTTTTTTTATTTGCAAATTCTAGGCTAAATATAACCTTGAGCTATTAGGATTAGGGATAGTGGTTAAGCTTAATCGTAGGCATGAAATTGAAAATCACAATCAAATCGAGTACTCACATTATTGTGACTATTATCCTATCCTCTTTTTTTTTTTTTTAAGAAAAAAAAATAGAAAATATTTGAAATTGTTAATGAATATTAAAAAAACCGCAGTTAAAATTGTATAAATTAAAAAAAAAACAAATAAACAAACATACGGCTAAAATAAATTAATAGCACTAAAATTTTTGTATAGGTATAAAATTAGTATTAAAATTTTTTTTTTATCAAATTAATAATAAAACTTTGATGTTAGTTTTATAGTACTAAATATCTTTACAGTTAATTCATGTTAATATGTGTTGATTTTAGGCTTAAATATTCCTAATATTTTCATCTAATGTTGTTTTGACAGTGTATAAAATTTCAAATTAATTGGACTTGATTTGTTTATTAAACAAATCGGTCAAATGTTAAAGTACAGTTTCCTTATCGAAAAAAGACAGTTTCTCCCTCGGAAAAAGGTTCCTCCTCGGAAAAAAAATTTTCCTCTCAGGAAGTACTCGATTCCAGCATTTCAAGTTTCAAGCCAAAAGTTTTAAAAAATTGTTCCTACCAGAAAACATATTTTCATGATCGGAAAACTTTGGTCAAGACTAAAAAATTTGACTGAGACTAGCCGTTAAAGAGCCACAGACAAATTCAAAGTTACCACATATAAGACTCCAACTGATATATGAATTTTCTGACCAGAAAACTGTCTCTGTCATACAATTTTTAATCATTTATCTTTAGAATGTTAGAAATAGTTTTAGCATTATATATAACGACTAATTGGAAGGTAAACATTATAAATAAATCTCCAAAAGGCCTTATAACATAAGAATTTAATTTTAAGTATGCAAAAACTCTTGCAATTTTATTTCTTATATATTTTGGAAGAAAAGTTTAAGTATCAACCTGAAACATTTGTGTATAGATTGTAAAAGTAATCATAGTGGAAAAAATTCATATTTTTATTGTGTGTGAGCATGTGAAAAATACAAAAGAATTGGTTGTTATGTAAACTATTAAAATACAATGGATTTTGGTTTAGCATAAGCCTTAAAAAAACAATTAGTTATGGATAAACTAGAAAAATTCTCTACTTGTGAGTTAGCTAAGAAACTATCTTGTATCTCTAATTGAGATTATGGAACTACCAATTGCAGTTTGGGAGAAAAGTATGATTTGTTAATATCTGAATCTCTATAAATCCTTATGTCTATTTTTCTTTTGCTCATTTACTCTATATATTTTATTTGCATATTGCTCAAACACTCAAAACAATTCATTAAGTCGAAAATTTTTATTTATCACAAATTCAATCCCCTTCTTAGTCTACTAACATTCTAACAATATGGACATTGGATTGGTTGACGTTAACATCAGGCTTATTGACATGGATATTGAAAAAATTTTAAATACTATAATATGAAATTCAATTTCAAAATTTTTGTACTAATTTAATATAAAATAAATTTTTGATCTCAATGTGATACATATTAAAAAATTTAGGTTAAAAAAAATCATTTTACCCCAAACAAACAAACAAAACCTTAGAGAGTAAAAAGCGAGAAGATAATAAAATTGGGGTGAATTATATTGATGATATTCTAATTATCTAACTCGTAATAATTTAATATCTAAAATATTATTTGTAATAAAAAATCTCTTAAATTTTAATTTTATAATATAAAAATATTTATCGTCTAAATTTGATAAATCATTTAATATAGTACTGATATGAATTTTCCACATTATTAAAAAATTTTCAAGTATAAATATTACGTGTAAAAAATGAATTTCACAAAAAAAATTTTATCAATATTTAATTATAATTGGTTTAACAGAAAGTGATAAAAAATACAAAATTTTTTTACAAAACTCATTTTGTATAAATAATATTTACACGTATAATTTTTTTTTTTTGACAAAAAAAAGTCAATATTAGTATTCCATTATTAACTACATTTATTTTTATGTATTTTTATACAAATATTTTTATATTATAAAATTAAAATTCAACAAATTTTTTATTATATATAATAATTTTGGTATTAAATTATTATAAATTAAATAATTAAAATATTATCAATCTAATTTATCCTTAAATTGGCGGTAAATTTTAAAAGAAAAGGAGAAGAGTATGAGTGTGAGAAAGGGAATAAACAGGCGCGTGGAGAGAAAAAGAAGTTGAAGGGTACAAAAAAACCAGAAATACAACTTTAGAAACACACACAGGGCTCGAGGCCTCGGCATGTGAGTGAGCTACTCTACAAAAGCTTCCCTATCCCTAACATCTCGTATTCCTTCTCTGTTTTTCAATTTCCCCCCCACACTCTCACCTCCTCCCTTTTCACTTCCCTCCATGTTTTCTTTCTTTTCTTTTCTTTTTTCCAAAAAACAAAAAAACTTTCCTCTATTTTAATTTGTACAATTTTATTTTATCAATTATAATTGGCGAACATAATCCCTTTCTCAATTTTAATTCAGTTTAAATAAATTTATCAATTTTAAATTACATACAAATTATAGCTTATAAACTATATTTTATAAAACGATTCACATCTCATCAGATCGAAATAGCTCGCGTTTCTGATTTAAAAGATCTAATTACATTAAATTTAAAATTTAAAAGCTTATTTATACTGAGTAAAAGTTAAAAAAATAACTCAATAATATATAGTTTTGGGGGTTAATTTATACTTTTAATCATTATAATTTATAAACCGATGAGTTCAAATTATAAAATAAATAATTTTATTTAATTTTGTAATGTTCTAATATTTTTTATTAAATTTAGAATAATCTAGAAAAAATAGAATTAATAGGCTCTTGATGCAACACTGTGTCGTTGACATTGAGCCTTAAGAGGGTGAATTATAATTAGAGAATTTTACAAAAATTCCAAAAAAAATTTTACATTTTTATGGACGTTAAAATTTTTTACAATCTTATCTAAAATAATTTTGTAAAATTATAATAATACCTAAATCTCAAAATAACTCTAAAATATACTCATACGTTATATTTTCGAGATATCTTTGGCATATATTTGATCGATTTTCATTAATAAAAAACAAAAAAAAACTAGAACAAGAATAATTGATCATTAAAAAAAATAAGAAAAATAGAATTCAATCAAAAATCAAAATATCACAAATTTTCAATACAAACAATTTGGTATACCTTGAGGATATCTTGGGTATACATTGGGAATGCTTCATGAATACATTTAGTATATCCTGAGGATACTTTGGATACATTTTAAGAATTCTCAAGGTATTCTCGTAAGGAATTTCCTGATAATACACTAAGTACACAATTGGAAATTTTAAATGAATACTTTGGGTATATATTGGAGATATCTTGAGTATATCTTAGGGATTCTCAAGGAATTTCTTAAGAAGAATTTCCAGGATATATTTTAAGGGATACCTTAAGTGTACTTTTGAAAATTATATGAGAATACTCAAATATATATCAGAGATACTTTTGGTATGCATTGATAATTCCCTTAACCAATCCTATCTTATCACTTTTCTTGCTTCTTTATATATCTCAACTTACCTCTTAACCCTACACATCATCCCTTCCGATTAGTTAAAAATTGCACGATTCACAAATTTGATAATTTTGCTTCCATTTCTTCTTTTCTATCTCTTACTTCCTCCAAGAAAAAGCAAAAAATAAAAATGAAAATAAATTTGACAAAAATAAAAAAATGTATCGATAATTTAGAAAACAAAATTTTGAATTTGAGCAATTGGTGTAAAATCCAATTATAATTATTGATAGATAACAAATCCAAATAGGAATAGCAACCAAGTACAAGAATTTAATGTCAGAGCAACACAAAATACACTGATTTAGAAAAAAATATATTATTAATTTTTATTTATAATAAAAAAAGAAAAAAATAAAAAGATGAATTATGAAAAAAAAAAAAGTGACAAAGGCATTTCAATTTAAATTTTAGCGTTTGTTTTCACAATTAATTTCAACTTTAAGTATACTCTCCTCATCCGTCTACTTATTGAGATTATCTCCAATCTAAAATACTATTTTAATTTAATTTTTATACTAAAATAGTATAGCTAATCTATAACACTATTTTTTACATAAAAAAATATTCTACATATATTTTTCTAACCCAATAATATAAAAAATAAATTTTAAATTTTTTTTCTAATTCATTAATCTTGAAAAAAAATATAGATTTTAAATAGAATTGGTAATTTGAGACACGAAATGACACGGATGTAAACGGATATGAGTTTGAACTTAACAAATATAAATCATAATTGTGTCAATACAATTAAGACGCAAAAAAAATCGTGTTATAAATAGATTTTATATGCTTAACCTGTCAAAATAAGATTAAAAATATATAAAAGATTTGATTATTTTAATATCAAATTATATAAAATATTTTAATATGTTAAAATTAATTGTATTAGTATATTTTATATATAAATAAATATTGTATAGTTATTATTTTTATAATTATATTATATATTTACTAATTTATATTTAGATGAATTGATAATATATTATTTTATATTTATTAAATTATATTTAAATAAATTAAAACATAATTAATTATATAGCTTGTGTATTAATTTATATCATATGAATATCATAATAATATATTTAATAGTTTTTATTTAGATGAATTAATATATATTTTATAATTTATATTTGTTTTCTCATCTGAGTGTGCGAACGAGTTTATTCTCTCATGATGTATTTTGTCGAGTAACGTATATCACAGTCAATGGACCTACATGTCATCTTAATCCTAGTTAAAATGTCGCCTTAACATTAGTTCTTCTTTTATTTTTAATTTAGTACCAAAATTAATTTGATTATTGCAAAGGATTAATAGGATTCTGAACAGTTTTGATCAACAGAACACTATTCTTTCCGTTTCATTTTATCTGTTGTATAATAAAGTAAAATTTATTTCATTCTAATTACATTTTAAATTACTAAT
>CATIWF010175330.1:0-32579 GCA_949630135.1 Balakata baccata
ATATCCATGCAACTATTGAATCTTGTGCTATCAACTAATTGATGTGTGCACACACATTAGGCTATCAACTCTTGATATGTACATATCTCATGCACACTTACCCAACTTCGCCTCCAATACACTTTGACATTGGCACAAATCCAACAAATCAATGGTTTTGGTTAAGTCCAACCCATTAATCATGAAATATAATTTCAATAGTTCAAATATATTCTTATAGAGTGAGCTTGAGGCAACTCAACAACTCTAACTCTAGAAGAACTATGGTTCTCCCCACATTAATAGAAGGCATAAGACATAATTGTTTGTTTAGCAAGGGATTTTGTTAATTTAGTCTCATCATGTTATTACTGCATACTTTTATATATCATACATTCATCACATAGATATATAAAGATAGTTACATTAACTATATGGCATGATTAGGGACATACTAAAATCAATCTCTTGAGCCTTAAAGAAATTGACTACATCTTACCTAGGTATATGCATGAATTATAACCCAAAATTAGAAATCAAATTCCTAATTCTAAGTCTTCTTGTTTATGGCACTATCTCATTTGCTTCTTGCTCCATTGCATCTCAATTCTTTCTTAATCCTATATAATCTAATTACATATTTCAAATATAAAAAACCTCAATTTACATTTGAGGGGAGTAAGATAAGAAAAAAAAACATAAGAAAGAAGAGATAGATAGGGACATGCTGGTCCTATTTACCATAAAACAAAATCATGCATGCTCAATCATATTGGGCCTAAGTTTATAATCATTCATCATGTCTTTCCATACACCTCTACCATGCATTCTCTAATGCAAAAAAAATTAAAATAAAGTAGATACTGATAATTTTGGATTACAAAATTGAAAGTCGATTCAACACTTGAACCAAATTTATCAACTTTTATTGTTTCGGTCAATTTAATTTTATATGTGATTTTAATTTGGAATTTAATAATTAATCAAATTAAATTAAATTCCATATTTCCAGAATTCATTCAAAATTAATTCACCTTAAAATCAAATTATTATGATGTCAAAAATTAAATAATTTAATTTTAACATACATGTCACTTTCTAATTATACTAGATATGTCATTTGCTCAACTTAAATTAATTCAAAATTAATTTCCAAAAAATTTCCAAAACATCAAATCATTATTCTAAGCATCTTTGGGTTAGCTCAAGTCTATCAAAATAATTTTGCCACAAACCAAAATCATTAAAACAAACGAATCAACACATAAAATGCTCAAAATGACCCATTTATTGTCTAGAATTAATTTAGAAATTTAAATTCAAGTAAATTGATTTTAGCATGCATCTAACATCAAAATAACATATTTTTAATTACATTAAAAATATTTCAAGGTGCTGAAAATGAAATATTCACATACAAAAAAAATCAAACAGAACAGTCCTGCTGAGTACCCAAAACAGTCTCGTTTAGGTATTTGTTTGAAAAATTAATTAAAATAATTTTTAATTAATTATTAAATATTTCCAAAGGCTTAGACATATTCTCAATATATCTAAATAATTTTTTCACAATCAAATTAAAAAAAAATATGAACAGCCCCAACAATTAAGCCAAACAACATTACAAGTTCATCAACTATGCAATTTTCAACAATTTTGTAATAAATTCGAAATTAATTATTTAAATCATATTCAAACCATTTTTCAATCAATATAATCATCCTCAATCAACTCATGATCAAATCATAAAAAGAAAAATATGTAAAACAAATTTTACAAATTCATTTCAATTTCACAAATCAAAAGAACCAAAATCATCAAAACAATGCAATCCAATTGCACCTTACATTAAAATTAATTTTAATGAGCACAAGGAGGCTCTGATACCAATGAAGGATTTTGAGCATGTATCACATATATATTACGTAGCAGAAAACAAAATATTTCAAAATCCGGATCAAAATATTCTACTTGTGTCAGTTAAAACTAATTTAATAAAGGAAAATTCAGAAATTATACCTTTAAAATTTTTTAATTTTTTTTCAACTTCTCACCTTGTTGGGTTTTAGCAAACCACAATAATTCAATCTTGGATTGTCTCTAACAATATCCACGTGAAAATGAGAGGATGAAACCACTAAGAAGATGGCTTGAACATACCTCAAAGTACTAGAAATGGTGTACGTTTCTTTGAGAGGAAAAATTAAACTCTTTAATTTTTTTTTGTCTCCAAAAATTTTTCTCTTCCCAAAAATTTTCCCTGTCTATTTTATGTCTTTTGAGGTCTTTTAGATCCAAAAGAAAATAAAAAAGATTGGATCTAAATTGAAGAGAGGAGAAAATGAAGAGTCGTGAATAGTGATTTGGCCAATTAGTGGAAACTGGGGAGCCTGCTGGGCAGGCCTGCCAGGCCTGTACGAGCCCATCAATGCCCGCGAGCAATTTTTTGCCACGATCTTATCGCGAACTAACTCGAAATAATTATCTCATATTTTGGATCTCATCCAAAGCTATTTTACTCAATCTTAACATCTTCAAAGCGTGTGATCCATTACGTTTCCGATTATGTTGGTCATTTAAATTAGTAAATAACTTAAGCAAATTATGAGCGGTATTTAACAACATATCATAATTCCCAATTAATCAGAAAGTCAGAGATTTGACTACGAGCCTTTTCATAGACAATTTTCTGTGTAATTTATCATTTCACCAGTTTATACTCCACTCGATTTAGAGTATGGACAATATGTCAATTCCCGCTAGACTGACTATGTCACACCTAGCCCAAGTAATATTAGATCTTGTCCTTGTGACTCATTACTCTATTAGACATGTCACTGAAAACCATCTTCAGGACGTTTCCACTCTGGCGAAAGATTTCAGAGTAATGATCCCAACAAGAGGCTGTGGGTATACTCTCCCTCTATCAGGAGCGGTGATTCCTCTGTTGATTACCTAATTACCTTCAAATACCTCAAGCTGTACCCAATCACCACCCTATGAGTGACCTCTATAAGGCAATAAGGAATGGAGTCAAAGCATAGAATCAGTATCTAAGATATTTTTGAGTACCTCAAGTCTAAGAATACTTGCCTCATTGCTATGATGAGACTATCATTAATATTTGAATAAATAACTCATACAATCATCTCATAGCAGGTCATCCAATGTACTTGACTACTCTTAGTAAGCATCCACATGTTAATTTTGAACATCTCATATTCACAACTTATGAGATCTACTGCTTGATCCAATCAAGGAGTTTAACATATGCTAGTCTATCTAGATCATCAATATTCTATCTTGTTGATTATATGACTATGGATAATTTAGATATTAACATAATTACACATGATATGAATCTCATTATCATGATCTCATCATGATTTCCTTTATGCTATATTTTATATCATGGACTTTCATTAATTAGTTTAAGATCTATATTAATTCATATGCAAATGAATACTAATATAATGAAAAAATGCATTTATGAATATGTACATTAAGTGTCTGAAGCGATTGCCTTTTGGACACATCTCTAACATAACTAAGGTAGAATAAGTGAGGTAGCTCTTAAAATTGATATAAGCAAGGCGTATAACATAGTGAATTTTTAAGTGCCCATATAGGGTACAACACCATGGAGAAATATGATCCATCTAGAATCATTATCTGAAATTGAAAAAACTAAAGCCTAGAGATGCTATTAAATTACAACTATCAAGTTCGAAATGAAAATTTGAGGTTTGAAAGAGAATATCCTACAGAACCATGATAAACAATACATTGTAAAGAACAAAATTTACATATTTTTATCATTATTAAACCACATTAAGAATTTCCTATCCAATAGTCATTATATGCCCTATAAATTAATTTTTCCTTCATTGAAAAAGAAACAAAATTCTATCAAGATATTAACTATAAAGCAACACTTGAAAGAAAAATCTAATCAAGTGTATACATGATTATATTTAGGAATAGAAAGCAAGAGAGCATGAAAAAGAAAAATACTCAATTGATGCGTCTCATCCAATCAACATTTAATTGTAATTCTTTACACTATATTTTCACTAACTTCAGGATCTTGAGCAACATCTGAATAAAAAAAATTGCACAATTAGAATAAAAAAAATTGCACAATTAAAATAAAAAGAAAATTTAAATAAATACATGATTTGATAAGCAAATATAGTTATGATAATTACCTGACTCAAACTTTTCAAGCTCTTGAATAGATATTTCATTTGTCATAGGTTCATCACATCTTAACCAATCTTGGCAACAAAGAAGAACCTCAGTTGTAATTAGAGTCAAAGAACTCCTATACTAGTCTAGAGTTCTTCCTCCAGTGCTAAAAGGTAGATTCAAAAGCCACAGTTGAGCATTGAACTTCTAAAATGTCTTTAGCAACCTTAGCCAAAGTCAGAAAATTTGGTGCATCAACTTTCCACCAATCCAAAATATCAAAATCAGGACTTTTTTTTGGCTGGTTTGTCATTCAAATATACATCCAAATCTCTTAGAGTCACCATTTCCTCCTTGTCATCTTCTTCATTATCATCTAACTTAGGTGGTGAGGTTACAATCGGAGCAACATCCGTTTGTTCCTCCTTCTTGTAGGCATTTATCATCCTATTCAAAAACATCTCTCACCTTAGCAACCAATAATTCTATCTCAAGTTCACCATAAAAAGCTGTATATTTTGAAGTAATAAATTTCATTTTAAACCTTGGATCTAATATGATAACTACAAAAAGAATAATGTTCATCTTGTTTACGGATCCCCAATACTTATCAAATTTCAACTTAATTTGTTTTCCTATTTCAACTAAGTAATCATTAACACTTTTCTCAGAAGATTGCAAAAAAATCAAAATACGAACTATCTCAGGAAATACAAATTTACTGTTGAATACAATGTCTCAGATAGCTTGCAAGTGACTTCATAAAATCTCTTCAAAAATTTTGTGAGAGTCCTAACTTTGTGTCAATCAACATCGATAAGAAAAATAACCCCAAACTCAATCAAGTATTTGTTATCCACATCCTCCAATTTATCAAAAGCGTTTTGATACTCTAAAGCAGTTTCTAACATCAAGTATATTGAATTCCACCTTGTAGGACAATCTAGGATCAAAGATTTTGTATACTTGATATTTGATACCTTACAAGATTTTTTGAAAAAAAATCCAATCTTTGGGAACTCCTCTTAACATACTTAATAGCAACTCTAATTTTTTTTTAAAAGAATTATCAACACACCGAAGTCCATCTCTCACAATTAATTGAAGAATATGAACACAACATCTTATATGAAAAGCTTCACCACCCAAAACAAATGCACCTTTCATGAATAATCTATTTTTCAACTGTTGAATTGTAGCATTGTTATATGAAGCATTATCAACAACTATACACATCACTTTATTCAAATACCATTCATCTAAGCAATAATCAATGACATTCCTAATGTTAGCTCCTTTATGACTCTTGATAATACTAAAATTTAATATTCTTTTTTGCATCTTCCAATTTGAATCAATAAAATGTGCAGTCAAACACAAATGGGACACATTTTTATTGCTAGTCCAAATATCAGTCGTCAATGCACTCTTTTACATCCATTTTCAATTAAATCTTTCAATTTTTTCTCTCTTTTACAAAAAGAGAGTAAAAATCTATTACAGTGATCACTCTAGATAGAATTTTAAATTCAAGACAAATGACTGCAATAAATTCCTTAAAACTTTCATGTTCAACAAACATAAATGGTAGTTCATCTTTGATAATCATTCTAACTAAAGCTTCTCCGGCAGCATCTTGATCAAATTTCCAACAAGTTAATTTAGTGTTATCACTACTACCTAACCCAACAAAAGTCAAAGTTGATTGTGCCTTATCTTTAATTTTATGTGCAACCACTAACTCTTTTTTATAGGAAAAGTTCTTACAACTTTTCCTTAAATGTTTCCATAATCATGAGTGCCTAATTCACTCTTTCCTTGATAATCCTTACCACACCAATTACATGTAACTCTCTCCATTTCATTTCCATTAGCATCATATAATTTTTCAAAATACTCTCACATCTCAGACCTATATCTTTTATATACAGATGGAAGAGTAGTAGTACATGTTAAATTTAGATTTATTGCTGACCCAATTGAAATCTCTATAGGGGCAGGAGGTGAAGCACCAATATTTTTATTAATATATGCTTTTAACTCTTTTCTTTTATTCATCGAAGAGGAATCGCCAAAGCTAGAACGTTTCATTGTGTCTGAAAATATGAGAAAAAAATTAAATATGAACTAATGTTGTGTTCGTGTTAGATAAATTTTACAAAAGTTTTATAGCTAAATACTAGATAAAATATTGACAAATACTGAAAGCAAAAGGGATAGGGAAAACAAATGAAAACATAATAATAAAATAAAATAAGCAAACTAAATACAAAGAGATTATCCAAATTTAGAAAGATAATCCAACTCTAGCAAAAGCACGATGTAAAAATCTCAATATTATTGAGTAGCTTCATAAAATCAAAACGATAAAAGAAAATATCAACATAAACAAAATCTAGAAAAGAAAAATAAAAGAAAACGATATTATACTATGAAATTCAACTTAATTAAAAAGCCATCATACAGAACGGGAAAGAAGAGACAACAAAATATGGACTTAGATTAACCATACAAGTAAGTGGTTGAAGAAGAGCTGGGTAGTACCAGTAGATTTGACAATATCAAGAAGAGAGAAGTAACACTATCAGTTGATTATGCACTCTCATATAAACACAGCACCAACTCTAACGCCAGCTATAATAGTTGGATTATTTTACATTCTCATATCTCTTTCTAACTTGTAATGATTTTAGGGATAAATTATTATTTTATTCACCTTATCAAAAAAGAAAAAAAAACTTTTTATGTGGAAGTCAGACTGCAAATGAAGGGGAAAGAGGAAGGATAGTAGTGATTCGGCCTGCAAATGAAAAACAACAGGAAAAGGAGAAATGTGGAAGTCGCTTGATATGGAAAAAGATGGAAAAAAGAAAGGAGCGGCATTAGAGTTTCCTTCATACTTGGTTGAACTACGTAGTTTTGATAAAAGAGAAAAGTATCAATTTTATATATATATATATATATATATATATGTATATCAACAATTTGATAATATTCAATATTAATATTATGAAACCAAAAGAAATTTTCTTGTACATGTATCATATTTTTTAAATAAAAATAACCTTATTCAAATAAATAAATATTGAATATTATCAAATTGTTTATATATATATATATATATATTGGTATATTTTCAAAATTGAATGAAATTTATAGGTTCAATTCCAATATCACTATCATAAAATATTTAACATATAAAGTTATTTTTACTTTATTAAATTTTTAATAATTTTAAATTTAATATTATTATAAATATCATATTAATTTTATTAACTAATTAAAATTTTATAAATTAAAATATATATAATTATAAGTTTAACTTATGTTATATTTATATAATAAAATATAAAAATTATAAAAATATTATATTATTATATAAATTATTTCATTTTAATTATAAATATTTAAACATAGATTCTTTCCTTACAATTTGATTCAAGAGCAGTTCAGTAGAATTCAATATGGTTTTAGGTTCAGATATTAATCTGTCAAATTTAAAGTCAATAATATAGTATGGTTCTGGTTTAGTAAAAAAATCAACGGTTCAATTCAGTTATGAATATTTTTTCTTAGTTATTCAATTTGGTCAGGAAGATCCAAGTGATACAAAATTGGGAATGTTTGCCACTATTAATATATGATGAGATCCTTGGTTAAGAGACCCTCTCAACTTTAAAATAATCTCATAGTCGTTGCCTGAATATGCAAACTTTGTGGTTGGTGATCCGTTGATGGAAGGAAGACGAGAGTGGAATTACAACTTGTTGGTCAAAATATTTTGTGATAAGGATTTGATGGAGATTACTAGCCAACCTCTAAGCAGCAGGTCATAAAGAGATACTATAGTTTGGCACTATAGTTCCTCCGGTCTTTCTAATGTTAAGTCAGCGTATGTTGAATTCATAAAGCTTGTTGGGAATCAAATTGGGTTTGATTCAAACGCCTTTTTAACCTGTGTTGTGTGATTTGGATGTAAAAAATAGCTGGCTTATATTTATTGATTGTCCTTTTCCTGAACAATGTTCGGGCTATGTGGGTTTAAATTGTGATACTGTTAGTGGGGTGGATAATTGACTATATGGTTTTTCAATCATATAAGCTGTAGTGATGAGTCTTTAGTTGGTAAATTCAGTATCACTCTTTGATCAATTTGGAAGCAAAGGAATGAGAAGTATTAGAAAGAGAGTTGTCTGTTAGCATCTTAAATTGTGCATTCTGCTCTTGGTTTCTTGTTTGACTGGATCTCAGCTAAGCAACATTCAGATGGCAACGTGCATAATCATACAAACACTGCTGGCAAAAAACTATGGGATGAATATTGCCACATGTTGGTTTTCTTAAATGTAATGTAGATGATGCGCTCTTCTCTGAGGCTTATAAAATTGGCATACTGCTAGGGCTGTTAGGTGCTTTGCTCGTACAATTGAAGGGTTATGTACTCCAAGGGAAGCGGAGGCTATAGGGTTTCGTGAGGCCCGCTCCTGGATGCTTCAACTCGGATTCTAGAAGGTTGTGTTTGAATTAGACTCCTTACAATACGGTTCTCAATCACACAACTGGAGTGGATGAATTTGGGTCTTCAATATCAGATTGGTTTCATAGTTCGTCTCACAATTGCTGCTGGTCTGTCAAGTTTATCTATTATTAAAAAAATAAAATCCTTTTTTTATGAAAATCAAATTACAGTTCTTTTTTTTTTAATAATAATTAAAGTAATTAAAATACCCTTTTTCTTTTAATTTTTTTAATTATGTGTAAACTGTAAAATACAATTAAAACATTTTTCTAAATTTTTTAACTAACAAAACAGATATTATGTTTTTTTTTTTAAGAAAAAGTTATATATATATATATATATTTTTTTTTTTTTCATTCTCTACTCTTTTATTAATTACCCTTCTCTACTTCATATCCAAATATAGAAAAAGAAATACTGAAGCTAGCATTTTATAAACATCCAAGCAAAGCCTAAGAAAAAAAATTGTAACAGATGCTTTGTAAAGTAAATTGTAAAATCCTACATGTCAATTGTAAAACCGAATGGATGGATAAAGAACTCATTTACAAATTTTCAAGCTTTCAACTATTGAAAAATGAGAGCTACAATTTCAATTAATTAAAAAATTCTTATGGTATTATTTTACTATAATTTGAATAAAATTAAGAAATAATATTTTATTAACATATATATAAATAATGAATATGTAATTAATAATTAATATAATTAATTAAATAGATATATTAATATAAAATATACAATAATTAACTTAATAATATTATTATATTTAATAAATATAAAAATAATCATTAATCTAATTAATATAAATTTAAAGTTCATTAAAATAAAAATTAAATATATAATTAATTTGATAATATAAAGTATAAAATTAAGTTAATATAATTAATTATATTTAATAATATAAATATAATTATTAATATAATTATTTTAGTGAAATATTTAGATTGAAAAATATTAATATAATTACTGGTATTTATATGGGTATAGATATAATTAATTTTATATTTTAATAATAAAAATAATAATATATTAAAATATTAATTGAATTCCACTCATTAAAATTTATAATAATTATAGAAATGGAATGAATTTAAAAATAGAATTGAAATTTTGATGATGCTGGAACCACTTTTGTAAGCTGGAGATGCTATAAAGTCGGCATGTTATGAACACTCGCCAATCAGTAGCTGCTGCTCTTCTCCATTTCTCGGCAATCAGAGTTGCTTGTCTCTCCTCTCTTAACGGAAAAAGATATACAGAAATTTTCAGAAACAAGCCTCCAAACCCTAGATCTCGCTTATATTTGGCCCTTTCCTGCATTGATTGTGCCTGTATCTTTCACTGCTACACCACTTCGGTTCACACCATTGCTCGGTCCGCATTTCGACTCGCCATGGTGGCTCGATCTCTGTTCATTTTAGTAATGGCGAGCATTCTCGTCGAGAAGAGCGTCGAAATTACCTTATCGTCGAGGCTGATTCACCGATTCTCTGACGAAGTGAAGGCGCTTAGGGTTTCGAGGAATAAGAGTGTAAGCGACACTTGGCCAGGGAAGAAGAGCTTCGAGTATTATCGCATGCTTGTGAGCAGTGACGTCCAGAGGCAGAAGATGAAGCTTGGACCTCAGTACCAGCTTCTATTCCCCGCTGAAGGCAGCAAAACGATGTCGCTTGGAAATGAATTTGGATGGTACGCCTTTGGTTCAGGTTTAATTCAGCTTATATTGAAGATTCCGGACTTAAATTTCCTAGATCAAGCTTGATTCTGAAGTCCCAAGCTTGAGCTGATTCTTTTTAATTAATTAAGTCAATTAATGAAGAATAAAGATTGACCTTTTATTTTTCTGAAGTTGGTTATCTACAACTACTAGCTGTCCCATGTGAACCGGTTCACTTGTTTCTGTTATTGGTTCTTTCAAAAGCTTAAAATTTTTGTTCAGGCTCTTATGTCATTAACGAACACAAACAAGTTTTATAGAGTTGAGTCCAGATCTGGTTACAAAGCGCACTAGTTTGCTTACACCCCCTATGCAAAAATCGCTAAGCATGCTTACAAGTTACATTTATTTATTTTTTTCCTGAATTGTTCCACCTATGCCTTTGTAATCAGAAAAGGCATCAAGATGACTCCATTATATTTTCATACGTATATATTTTTTCATCCTTAAACAACATTAATCGATCTGTAAAATGGTTGCTGCTGCATCCGACCATGAACCTGCAAACTAATTTACCCTTGCTGTTTTGTTCTCATACTTTTTATATATTTTTAAAGCTTTCATGTGATTTTGTGAATTTTATTAGTGAATTGCCAATATGTTATCAACGGTACCATAGCTATTTGCTCTGTTATCATTTGATATATCCACTTTCCAATTTTTAGGTTGCACTACACCCGGATTGATATAGGAACACCTCATGTTTCATTTCTTGTTGCACTGGATGCTGGAAGTGATCTACTTTGGGTGCCCTGTGATTGCGTGCAGTGTGCCCCCCTATCTGCAAGCTACTATAGCAGTCTGGTACACCAGCCTTCTCTTATTAGAATATATTTTTTCTTATAGCCGTACATTGACTCCATTTCTTTGTTTTTAGAATGCAATTGGATGTGATAAATAGGTCAGAAAGAGTCACAGAGGTGAATGAATACTGAATCACAGTGTGATTGAAGAATAATTCTTCCATGAATCACTTATGATCCACTACTCTGGGACCTGTCCTTGGCAGATCTGACTAACTTAGCTGCACTTTCTAGTTGTCTTCTCAAATGATAAACAATGCTGGCATTCTTTCTTTCAAATGGATATCAATCTATGATACCATTCTCATTTTTAGTCTCAGTTGTCAGTTTCTAATTTTCATCAATCGTGAGACAAAGTTTTTAACCTTTCAGTCTATTGTACGAACAGTGGCTGAATTTATCTTTTTGAAGGTTATAATAATGAAGACAAGTATTATTGAAATTGCAAATTCTTCTGCTAAGATATGGTAACAGTTTTAGCACTTATTTCCAATAATTGATTGGCAGGTGCTCCCATGTTTGGAGCATCTATTATGCAGGATAGAGATCTGAATGAATATAGTCCATCTCATTCAAGTTCCAGCAAGCATCTATCTTGCAGCCATCGGTTATGTGACCTCGGTCCAAACTGCAAAAGCACCAAGCAGCCATGCCCCTATGCTGTTGACTATTTTTCAGAAAATACATCAAGTTCTGGATTGCTGGTTGAGGACATATTACATCTTGCTTCAGATGGCGCAGGTGCATTGAGTACTTCTGTGCAGGCTCCAGTTATTATAGGGTGTGTTTCATTTATCATTTCCTGTTTAGTCTCAAACTTGATGTGTTTGGTTTTTGCAAAATTTAGAAGTAACATTCGCTAATGAGGGTTTTTATGTTTTCCTTCTCATATAAATTAGTTTTATTTATTATTTCATTATTTTAATTTCTTGAATGCAGATGTGGTATGAAGCAAAGTGGTGGTTACTTGAATGGGGTAGCACCTGATGGTCTGATGGGTTTAGGACTGACAGAAATTTCAGTTCCAAGTTTTCTTGCTAAAGCAGGATTGATCCGAAACTCTTTCTCAATGTGCTTTGATGAAGATGATTCTGGGAGAATATTTTTTGGTGATCAGGGACCAACAACCCAGCAATCTACTCCATTCCTGACTTTGAATGGCAATTAGTATGTGTATCTTTATATGGTTCTCATAGATTTCCTGCCTCTTTTCTGCCTTCTTGTCAACTGCCTCCTTTTCCATTTCATAAATGCTAAATCTCCTCATGTTTATTAACTTTTGACTTCATTCAGTTCAACATACATTGTCGGAGTGGAGGCTTGTTGTGTTGCCAGTTCTTGTATTAAGCAGTCAAGCTTTAGGGCACTAGTTGATACTGGCACATCATTTACATTTCTTCCGGATGAGGTTTATGAAAGGATTACAGAGGAGGTACTTATTTAACATTGAGCTCTATGATAAGTGATTACCAAATTGTCTAATACAATTGCTGTGCTTGATAGTTTGACCGACAAGCAAATGCTACAATCTCCAGTTTTGAAGGTTATCCTTGGAAGTACTGCTACAAATCCAGGTGAATTTTCATGAAACAATAAGTTGATAGCTTCTATTTCTATGTGTGATTCCATGCTTTTGAAAGCATGCATGATATGCATCACTAATATTTGTATGGGTGCAAGCAGTGCGAAAGACATGCCCAAGGTTCCGTCTATGAAGCTCGTTTTCCCTCTGAACAACAGCTTCGTTATCCATAATCCAGTTTTTATGATCTATGGCATGCAGGTGAGACCAATTGAAATTGACTGTATTTGACTGAAGTTTATTTCTTACTCCTTCGATGAAAAATTGACTGAATGTCATGAGTAAAGATGTAAGGCAGGTAGTTTAACTTTAGCTTGAGCCAAACCAAGAACCTAGAAGTGGCAGTAAAGACATTCACAATGGGAAGTAAATTAATTTACAGCTAATAAATCTAAAGTTTTCATTTTTAAGAATTTTGAATAAATATAGAGTAGATTGTTGATAATGCTTGTGGTCTCTTTTGAATAAAAGATATATTCCACCCAAATTATGAAGTAACATTATGCATAATATTAGGAAGAAATAAAGCCTCCGTGAATTTTCATGTAATGCTTTGTCTTTGTTTCTCCAATACACCCTTACAGCTCTCTGTGATGAGGCACAGCCCACAGCAGACAAGGTTGTATTTTGTTGCATGGACTTGATGTATTGTTGCTTGAATGCAGATTGATACTGGATATTGTATCTTTTGAAACTCTTGTCCAGAACTGTGGTCTGCTTTATATATTACATGAATTTTACTCAGCCTCCAAGTCAATGATCTAAATGTGCTGAATTGTTGGTTTAGGGAATTATAGGATTTTGCTTAGCCATTCAGCCAACTGATGAAGATATTGGAACCATTGGACGTAAGTGCTATCCTTTTTATAACCAAAAAAAAAAACTCTTTTTCTTAATTAATTAATTAATCCTTTCTCTCTCTCTCTCTCTCAATATTCTTTTTGCACTTAAAGAAATTGTTTTGCAGAGAATTTCATGATGGGATACCGAGTGGTATTTGATAGAGAAAATATGAAGTTGGGCTGGTCTCCTTCTAATTGTGAGTTCTCTAGTCTTTTTTATGTGTAGGATTTACGATTTGTACTTGTATGATTATTATTGTTGCACATGGAATTACTTGGCACTAATCTCTACCCTAAATCAGTTCCAAAAAAGAGGAAAAAAGAATATCTTGTGACGTCAAATTTATTTATGGCATCCTCTTAATCCTATTTTAACTTGTCAACTAAGCTCGGTTTTTGCAACACAATTTTTTCAATTTGGAACTTTGGGGAAAAAAAAAATCATTCTAGTTGGGCTATTCCAGAAAGGTCTATTATGATTAGTAGACTCAAAGCTTCACTGTATGATATCTTGATAGTCAATTCAATCCTTCTACATATTCAGGTGAAGATCGAGGCGATGGCAACAGGACACATCTTACTTCTCCAAATGGGACACCCCTCAACCCTTTACCGACAAACGAGCAGCAAAATGCACCTGGAGGACTAGCAGTCTCACCTGCTGTCGCTGGAAGAGCTCCATCTAAACCATCAGCTGCCTCAGCCAGACAACTTTCTTCCAGGTTTTGTTTGTTGAATTTGTCATGGCTCTTTCTCATTTATCTACCTTTTTTGGTTTTGTGAATATATACGGCCAGCCTTCCCTGATATGAACTTCTATTCTTTATATAGTCCTCCATGTAAATTAAGTTTGCCCATTTCCATTTGTATAAAAAGTATCGTAGATCTGTCCCGCCATCCAATATCTTCAGATTTTGATTCACCTTCTTATTGGCATTGGGCTGATTAGGACTTGTAGGGCATAAACTGCTTGGCTTTATGTTTTATTAATATCCTTCATTTTTATCTATCCTTTATTTTTTTTGTTCCATCTTTTGCCTGTTAGCGGTCATATACTTGAAGAATTGGTTAGGTTTGAGCACTGGTCATTAGGTTGCTCGATTTAGTAACCAAATTGAACCAACCAATAATTGAGGTATTCTTAATATTACACATTGAATCGAACCAAACTTACATGGTAACTAGTGAAACTTGAGTTATATAAAAAAAGTTTAGTTTGTTTTAATATTTTTTCGGTTTGGATCTTTGCACCTGATTTTAAAGTGCTGCCTTTCTGGGAAGTTTGTAAAGGTACAACACATTCAATCGGTTGCCTTTCTAGGAAGTTTGTAAAGGTACAGCACATTCTATATATATATATATATATAAAGAGAAAAAAATAGTAGAAGCCATAATTCTTATTGGTTGTCTTCTTATATTGTCAAAAAGCGGGAAAAAAAAAAGGATTATGTAGCGGCAAAGGAGCAGTGGGAAGAAGCTTCAAATTTGAATCTTATTAACGTTAACAAGGTGGATACAATTAAGTACGTTAGGCTTAGGCATCTAAAATTCTAAAATAAAGCAGATACGGGACAGCTGGCGGTACGCGCGGCCTAATGTTGGTCGGTGATTTTTCCTACTTTTCTATCATGCAAAATGTTCCGTTTGACGCTCCACTCCACTCCCTTATTTGTTATTAGCTAATCCTTTAGCTAATACAATCCTAAATATTAGCTATATATATATAGATTGACAGCAAATACTTATTGAGCGTGATTCAGAGTATCTTCAATGCAATGCTTTAGTGGAGTCTGATTACTAGAATCAGACCAATTCCACAATACGAACGTTTTTTAATACTTCCAGATGGATTGGAAGAATATTTAGAAATCTTGAGAGATGGGAAAAGAATGTTTTTCTTCTCTGTAATTTCTGTACTGAAAATAACTTCAATATATATATATATATATAATTTGGATATTGGGTTGGATCAAACCTACATAGGTAGCCTAGATCCATCAAAATCCAACATCTCCCACTTGCCTATAATGAGCTTGGTTTATCACAAAAATGTCATCCTAATTATTCAAATTTAAATAAAGAATCATTCATATAGACGAACGGACCGTGCGATCTAAAGTATACAAATGGTGGGAGTTGCAATACAAGTCTAACTATAGGCCATATAGGAGAAATAAATCAAATGATGTATTTACTCTTGATAATGTACTTGTTTACTAAGTATTTTTTTTAATACTTAATTGAGTATTTTTCATACTCAGATTACTCTTATAATTATTTTGTATTCTAAGTTATTTTAAGTTATATCAAGTGAAATAAGCTCGATCAATGAATACAAGCAATGCGTGTATAAGCAAAAAATATTCTTTCTTTCGCCCTCATATCAATTGGATTTGAATTAGCTTGTTTTTCTAGGAGTGTTCCATTAAATTGAATAATCTCATGAATATACGATACATCTTAAGATAGCCAATATTAATCCATCACGTCATGATACAGTCAAAAGTCACAAAAGGTAATAAAAATGAAATATGTATTTAGGACTTCTAGAACTCCCATAGTAAAGAAGTAGAGATTCGTTCATTCGTTTCCTAATAAGTTGTCTAACACATGCAGGATAAAATGCATGCTATGGTAAAGCAACTATTTTCAAAAATAAAGTATGTCTCGCTTTTTATTTATAAAATAAATAACATTATATGAGTTTTATTCTTGTCATTTTGAAAGTGTCAAACTTAAAACTTTTGTCTACATATTCAATAATGTTAAACAACAAGTTTCACACTCAGTTTCCTCTAAATAAACCCATGAATAGTGGAGAAGTCATTCATGTTGATTCTTATGTATGAAGAATCTCACATTGATCATCATCGAGGCAACATTTTATGTAATAGTATGACCTCAATTCTCCTGTTGTGTCTTAGTCATTTAAAACTTTTGTTTCATATCTACTCACGCTAAAAGCGATTATTCATGTGAGAGAGTTAATCTAAATATATCGACATACTTCATCGAATTGTGCTAACTGCATATACTAAATGTTCATATAATTAAAACATTCGCAAACAAACGAATTAAATAAATGTCTTTAATTTCATTACGAATAAAAACAAGTGGTCTATCAATGTTTACAAATTGATTATATCCTACATAAGTTTAGAGATCTCACTTGTCTAATAAATGCATCCCTAACTATTGGTTTGATAAATGGATCTTTTACTATTCTACTCGTAAAAATGTGTTTTAGGACTACTTTCTTTTGTGTGATCATGTCTCTAATATAGTGATATCCAATCTGGATATGTTTGGTCTTTTCAACAATATTTTGGATCTTTAGCATATGCTAATATAGCTGTGCTGTCACAATATATTGCAACATGTCTCTAACATAGTGATATCCAATCTAAATATGTTTGGTCTTTTCAACAATATTTCAGATTATTAGCATGTGCTAATGTAGCTATTACTATCACAATATATCGTTACAAGTTCATATATTAACTTTATAATCTTTAAGTGTTGCAAAAACTTTTTCAATCAAACTGCCTCTTGTATAGCTAATGAGCATGTTACATATTTAGCTTTTACTCTTGATAAATCTATACAATATTGCTTATTGCTACTTTATGAAATTACATAATTATTTAGCAAGAATGTAGATATAGAAGTTGATTTGTGCTGATTAAGATCGTCTCCTCAATCAACATCTATATAATCAAGTTAGCACAAATCCTTCTTTTGGTATCACAAAACATAGTCTGAAGTTCCTTTCAGGTATCTTAATATCCTCATGATTGTCATACAGTGTTTCAAATATGGATTATATTGAAATATGCTCAATAGTCCAATAGAGTAGCATGTGTCTAAATGCGTGCATATCATTGCATACATCAGACTACCAATAACGCTGGATTAAGGCATTGTGGAATTTTGTTCTTTTTCATCAAATGTCTTGGGACACATATCAAGATTAAGACTCAAATTCCTTTCAACTAAGATATCAATTGACTTACAATCATGTATATGGTAACGCTCCAACATTTTCTTAATGTAAGTCTTTTGAAATAAATCCAAAAGTCTTTTTGAGTGATCCCTAAAGATCTTAATATCAAGCACATAGCTAGTATCACTCATGTCTTACATTTTACACACTTTTTAATCTAAAAATACTTCCAAAAGTGCTCAAAATGAAACACATGGGCGGCCAAGACTCATCAAAACTATATATATATATATATATTGCATGTGATTATTAGACACTATATTCGTCATTAATTACTATTTGGTTTTTATATATATTTTTTTTGTTAATTTATTTCATCTTATTACGATATTTTATTCATAGTAAATAATATGAGTACATATTTATCTCAAATTCTTTTAAATTATTAATTTATTTATTATTAAAAGTCATATAAAATAGAAGTAGTAAGTATTTTACGGTTATTTTGTATGTTTCTCTATTCTCAATTATCCACATGCAGTGCACGTAGTTTTTAATAATTGAATGCATCATTATTAATTAAATAATAATAATATTCTTGCCCAACAAATTATTTTTTTACTTTAATTATCATATAATTAAGTCACATTTAATTTAAATATTAATTGTTAATTATATTTGATTTTTATATCATATTATATATAAAAAAATCACGCCAAATTATTTGGTTCATTAATTATATTGCTGATTATGATTGTTAATTTATTTACTATATACAAATTTTCTTGTCCATTATGTTTATAATATTTTTATTAAATTATTTTTTTAATATTAATTATATGTTTTCTTATATATAAAATATAGGTACCTAGTTCTAATAGAATTAAATTTCTAATATAAATTATTAATATTATTTACTGATTAATTAAATTAACTAATATAATTAAATTAACTTTTTAATAAATGTGTTTGCCTTTTCCATTTCCACTTTTATATATATATATATATATAGTATGATTAACAAGGCTTTTTACAACCTTTTTAAAATTATAATATAATCTAATTGAAAAGAAAACACAAGTAAAATAGACTTGTGTCGTCAATCAACCGACAATCGCTATTTGATGATAGATAGTTGATTAACGAAATTTCTTCTGCAAAAATTGCTTTCAAAAAGGAAAAAAATGTTGTAGAAATCTCATATGTTTCTTATACATTTTGTATGCTTCTGTTTTGAAATGCTAAATCAATAAATCTATGATGCAAATGTTTTTGTTTATCCTCATTTACAATGATGATCATAAATGCTAAATCAATAAAGTAAAAAGAAAGTAATTTAAAACAAGGGTAAATTAAAAAAAAAAATCATGAATTTTACACTTTATTATAGTTATATCAAATTCTTTAAAAATTTGAGTTTACTTATATGTATTTTGGATTTTGTAACAAATATTGCTTCAGGTGAATTAAATCTCATTCTAAACTTACGCGACGATGACCTGGAAAACATAAAAAAAATATTAAAAAATGAAGTGACATACATAGTGTATTTAATGTGAAAAAAAATTGTCATATGATCATTAGTACAAAAAGGGCGCTATTTGACACAGTCTTAAATTCAATTTGAAATTCTTTATCTGAATATTTTGCAAACTTATTCTCAATATTTGATAGTTGCAATTTAATATTGTCACATAAATGCACATAAAATCGACTGCTTCAAGCATAAAAAATTTTAAATTGGATTTTGGACAGTATAAAATGGTGTCATTTTTATACATGTAACAATTTTTTTCTATATCAGGTCTACTATGTATATCGCGTTATTTGTTAATATTTTTTATGTTTTCCATATCATCGCCATGTACGCTCGGTATGAGATCCAATCTACTCAAAGCAAAATTTGTTACAAAACATAAAACACATATAATTAAACTTAAATTTTTAAAGAATTATATATAATAACTCTGATAAAATTCATGATTTTTTTTATATATAATTTACCCTTAAAATAATACTAATAACTTTGTATAAATTTTTAGTAAATAAAATTATTATTTACTTTCTAATATTTGATAAAATACATCAATATTTTCTGAAATTTAAAAATTATATTATTTGTTCATTTGTTTTATCATATTATAATTATATATTATTTTATTAAATTTTTTATTAAAATGATATTTAATTGTGGTAAAATGACAACAACAAAAAAACCCCTTTTTATTTCCTAAAATTTGATCTGTAGTGCAAGCACTTTGGTCTAGTATCTTTTATAAAAAAAATTCTTTCTCATTAACTATATATGCTTTAAAATTTAATAATTCCAAATTTCTATAATATGACTTGGAAAAAGAGCTGACCTCTTTCCTATATGCCTTCTTGCCAATCAAAACCCAACCAATGCCTTTGGAGGAGGCCAGCTCTTCCTCAAGCTCCCACTGTTGACATTGACGCGTTTTCCCTCTTACCGTCCAATTTTTCTTGTCTTAACGTGCTAGCTGCTTTTCCGTTGTTGCTGATTATTTTTGTGATTATTTTTGTTGTTCTTCTCGTTTTATAGTTTCATATCTTTATAGTGCATACACGCACAAAGCATGGCTGCCTCATACCATATATTTATTTATTTCCCTTTCCCCTTCGCCTACCAACATTTGTTTCTGTTTTCTAATTTCGTGAAATGTTTTTCAAATTAGTAATAACGATAAATTTGTTTTTGAAAAATTCAAAATTTTCTTGTCAATAAGTTGGTTAATCATTTCCAATTACTAAATTTATAATTACTGATCTATGAAGCATGGAAGGTGTGACTGCACATGTCGTGTTTTTGAATTGTTTTTAATACCGACACACATAATACATCAGATATTGACATAAAATGTTTTGAATGTATTTTATAATTTTCTAAAATTATAAACGTATTTTTCAAGTTAGAAATATATTTGACACTTATTATTGTTTAATATATTTAATTGTATATCATTTTATTTAATTTTATATAAAAATTAATAATTTATATATCTCTTGAATTTAATTATTTATATATTTATCTCTATACTTTTAATATTTATACATTTATTTTGTGTCCGTATCTTCTATTTTTATAAATATTGTTTTTGTGTACATATATGCGATACATAGTTAATAATTTTCAAAAACGAATTTTTATGGGCATAGTTGCTAATTTTCAAAAACGAATTTTTATTGATTAGTTAATAGAAAAATCTCATGAATGATCACTTCTAGTTGTCCACCCTCGGATGGACAACCTTAATTGCGACCTAAGTATTAAACCTTTGATTTTTTATATATTAAGAAAGAGAAATAAATTACTTAGGTAAAGAAAAAGACTAGAAGAGCAAAAATATCAGGTCTAGAAGACTTTTATTTATTGCTGTTTTGGGGGGCAACAACCTTTTGCCACTTTTTGAATTGGACGAAAAAGGCCTATATAACAAGTAGACCTTGGCTGAGACACAGTGGGAGAGGGACAGAAGAGAGAGATAAACTTTTTCTTTGTTTGTTAGAAGGCAAGTAAACAATCCATTATCGTTTGCAGAGAAGTTCCTTTGTTTTACTTTGGTATAATAAATATTCATCTTTCTTCTCTTTTTTCCGCTGCCTTTTTCATCTCTCAGTTTTTTCTGCTGGGTTTATGTTAGTTTCTGTCAAGCTCTTAAAAACTTTGCATTCGAACTTCTGATTTTGATAATTTTGTTGAAGATCCATTTTTCTTTCTAACATCATAATTAACATATCAAAAAATGGGAGTGAGACAGTGAGTGGTACTCTGGAGTATTTATCTGATTTGATGGGAGGTGGTGGTCATAAACACAAGAAAAAGAAGCAATTACAGACTGTAGAGCTCAAGGTGAGAATGGACTGATGGTTGTGAGCTCAAATTAATTATTTCAAATATAAAGAAAATCTTGAGAATAAAAATTGTTATTTTTGTTCATTTTATTAGGAGTTAAGAAGGTGGAGATAAACAGAAAACAGCAGAAGGTGACAGTTACAGGGTATGTAGATTCAAACAAAGTATTGAAGAAGGTCAAATCAACAGGGAAGAAGGCTGAAATTTGGCCTTATGTTCCTTACAATTTAGTGGCTCAGCCTTAAATAGCTCAAGCTTATGACAAGAAAGCACCTCGTGGTTATGTCAGGAATGTGGTTATGTCAGGAATGTAGAAAACACTGCTTCCACTGGAACTTTGACCAGATATGAGGATCCTTATGTCTTCATGTTCAGGGACGACAACCCACATGCTTGTTCTATAATGTAATCTCTATCCATAGAAAATCTTCTCTTGTCCACCACCAATCTATTGTAAAATTTAAAATCTACTATAAATTTCGGTTTTTCTATTGGGATTTTCTTGTTATGTGAGCTGATTGATGAGTTCGTTGTTATTATTTTATTTATTTATTTATTATTTTTTTTTTTTTGTGATTTGTCATCTTGCCAATTTTTGGCTTTTTCCAATATGTAATGCTTGGATTTGGTTATGAAAGGATGACACCTTCCTCTCCCAAAAGTGATGAATTTACTACTAATTTTGTTGTGAAAGGAAATATTTCATTTAATTGGATAAAAGTTACAGCACGAAGGCAATAGTAGACATAAAATAATACAGTTTAATACTCTAAATTGTTCAATCAGTGATTTGTAATTTTGTTGGAGTGGTTTGGTGGGCAAATCTTGAGAAATGGTTTGGGTATTTGATAGAGAAATCTAATAGAGAATTTTACAAAAATACCAAAAAATGGGTATTTATTTACATTTTTATCCGCGCTCAAAGTTTTTTTAAATTTAACAAAAAAACAACTTTCTAAAATTACAATAATATGTAAATCTTAAAATCATTCCAAAATATACCCAACTGTATATCTTTGGCATATCTTAATCCAATTTTCATAAAAAAAAACAAAAAAAAACAAGAACAATAACAATTAAATCATTAAATAATAATAATAATAATAATAATAATAATAATAATAATAATTCAATCAAAATTTAAAATATCACAAAAATCTCAAAACAAATAGTTTGGTATACTTTGGGTATACCTTGGAAATACTTTGGTAAACCTTTGGGTATTTCATAAGAATACCTCCGGTATACCTTGAGGATACTTTAGTATACTTTTGGAAATTCCATAGGAATATCTCCGGTATACCTTGGGGATACTTCGGTATTCCTTTGGAATACCTCTGGTATACCTTTGGAATACCTCTGGTATACCTTGAGAATATTTTGGGTGTACCTTGAGAATATTTTGGGTGTACCTTGAGGTATACCTTTGGAAATTATACAAGAATATTTCCGGTATATATTCGGTATATCTTGAGGATATTTCGATATATTTTTGGAAATTATATGAGAATATCTCCAATATACTTTGAGAATATCTCCAATATACCTTAGGGATATTTTAGTAATTTAAAAAAAAACAAAGAACAAAAAAGAAATCAAGAACATAGACAAAACTCATCGAAGTAAATAAACAAATTCAAGAAGAATAAAATAGAAAAAAAGATTAAATAACACAAAATCTCTCAACTCTTTCATTAAGTCAGTTGCAATCTTCGGAAGTAATTGCAAAATGAATGGTTTTCCTTGGATATGTCAGGAATTCACTGGCAGTCATCGAGAAAATCACTCGTAGTCATTAGAAGTCACTCGCAATCGTCGGAGAGAAGAAAAAAAATTGCAAATGGAATATACAAGTAGATCTAGAGTGGTTTTTCAACAGGAAAAAAAATAAAAAAAAACAAAAAGGATACAGAACTGGATCTTGGAAAAGAGAGAAGATGCAACAATTGGTACAAATAAAATATATTTTAGTAAAAATAAAAAGAGTAAAATAAGAAGATAATTTTGTAAAAAAAAAAAATTTCAAATCAATCTAATAACTGTGGATTGCTACAGGGCACCTATTTGTCCTTTCGGGCCTGTTTTTGGGCTTGGCTAAGAGCTGGAGCACTGTTAAGAAAAGATTGCATGGAAGATACAGCGGTAGGTCATAAAAGGGATTTCTCAATCCAATGCAAGAAGAAGAAAGCAATATATTTGCTTATTTAAAAGAGAAAAAAAGGTTTTCTCAATTTATGAGCAAGAAGAAGAAAATGCATGATGATAATGACATTGCTAGTGGACCTTGCTCGAAGGGTATACTATGCTAGAAAAATAATAATGAACAATATAGAAGCATGGGCTTGAAACACAATAAATTACGCTTTCCTAAAAGTAATATTTGCTCCCTCCCCTTGAAATTGCTTTGGGATTAATTGTAAATAGCTTAATGGATATGACAAGTCCTAAGAATTTCTACACTAAGCAAATTGTGGGGGAATTCAATTTAGGAAAGCAATTTTTATTTATTTTTTAACTAAATAAGGGAAACTTCATTGATAAAAGTCAAGGGCTAATACATCGCTTAGAAATGGTGGAGGATAGGGGTGTACGCAATCTAGTCCAATATGTAGATTACAAAATCTCTAGAATCGTATTGAAATATCGGAGATTTTTAAAAATAAATATTGTATTGTTAAAAATAAATCTACGTAATGTATTGTTCCAAAAATTCAGGACAGTTCGATACAATTCTTTAGTTTTTTTAGTACTAAACAATTATAATACAATATAAATAGTTCGGTACTTGAATAATATAGTAGATATAAACATAAAAATTTGACCATAAAAGTAAAACTTGATGCAAAATTTCATAGTTCCATACAATATTTTTTAAAATATAAATTTCTTAAAATGTTCATATTCAATAAACATAAATAGTAATTCATCTTTGATAATCATTCTAACTAAAGCTTTTGTATCAGCTTATTGATCAAATATAAAGTATTATTTTAAATTTTATGTTTAGAATTTTTAAATTTTTATAAGAAATATATTCAACTAGATGATAATAAAAAAAGTATATTACTATACTAGAGGATTAAAAATAATATAATTAAGTTTGCATGATTACAAAGTTATAATAATAAGGAAAATAATATCAATGGTTGAATATATATGATTAATATAAATTTATATACTTGAGAATTTATATGATGAAGAAAAATGATACAAGTGGCTGCTAAAATTTATATGATAAATATGTCATGGACCCATTTAAATTATTTATTAATAAAATTTAAATTAGTATATATGTTTAATGTAAATTTATTATCTTAATAAGAAAAAAAATATAACATACTAATATAATTAGGGAAAATGAAATCAGTGGTTGCTAAAATTTATATGATAAATGTGTCACAGAACCATATATTATTTATTGATAAAATTTAAATTAGCATAAATTTTAATATAATTTAATTATATTGGTAAAAAAAATATAAATATATATTGTAAGCTAATAATATAGTACTATTTAGAATTTAAATTATTAGGTATATAAATTTATAAGTATATAATTATAAGTATGTAATTTTATGATTATATATATATATATATAAATTATAAAATATAAGTTTATTAAGTATATCCATTAAATATATATTTTATTTATTAATATAATTTAAATTATTAGATATGTTTAATATAATTAGTGATAAAAAATTATTGTAAAAAATAAAAACTAGCTATATATTATAAATACTTTTGTATTTCTATATTAACAGCAAAGAAAGTTTGTTGATTTGATGATAAATTTAGTTTCTACTTTTATAAAAATTATGGATTCAAGTATTTACACCACCATCATAAAATTTTTAGCATATAAAATTTCCAATTATTTGAAGTTATTGCTATTATAAATGTCATATTAATTTTATTAAATAATTAATAAATTTTATTATCATTGAATGTTGTTGAGTTAAAATGTATATAATTATTAATTTAAGTTATATTATATTTATATAATAAAACTATAAAAGATATAAATATTTTATATATAATTTATTTAATTCTTATTAGTTATTATATATACTAAAATTTTAAATATTAAGATATTAGTTCTTTCAGTACAATTCGGTTTTAGAATAATTCAGTACAGTTCTCAGTTCAAATATCACTAAAAGATCCAAATCCATCAAAATTAAAGTCAATTGTCCAATTCAATTCGGTTTTAATAAAAAAGTCAATGGTACAATTTAATTCTGGATCTTTTTTCTCGGTTTTTCAATCCAATTCGGGAATGCAAGATTTTGTGGGAATAGGCTGTCCATGTGGGCTTGACCCAGCCCAAAGCCTACCTCCACTAATATATATAAGGAGGTTATTTAAGAATGAAATAACTGCTCCTCCAAATATACAGAATGTAGAAGAGAGAAAAATTCTCTCTGAAATTTTTTCTCGACATTTTTCATCTCTCATTCAATCCAAGAAAATCAAGAGGTGCTTGTGTTGTGGATTATGCTCCGAATTCTAGTAACCGATATTCCTGAAGTATTGAAGATACAAAATTTATGCTTCAACAAGTAAATTTCCATTGTCAATCTCGTTTTACATTTAAAATTTAATTTCCTATTTAATGGGTATTTTTTTAGAATTTTTAGAGCACATTTTGAAGTATTTTTGTATTAAAAAGTGTGCAAAGTGTTAATATTTTGCATGAAATATAAATATATATATTGTGACATGATTAGTGATGGCAATGTGATTTGCTCCTAATATTTGATGTGCATTTATTTTATTGGTTTATTGTGTATGTGAAAAATGCACATGTGATATTTTAGGAAATATTAGGTTGGTAGATTGATTGAACTCACCTAATATAGTGATTGACACATATTTAAATTAAACAATGATAATTGGACAATGTCAGTGGGAATTGATTGGACTGTGTAAAAGTATTTTTGTTTTTACTGCTTGTATTTGGTTATTATTGATTAATTTAAGACAATGTGACATGAAATAATTTTTGTAGTAAGAATTGTGTTAAGTATATTGTGATCATTGTTTTAAATAGTTGATATGGCTGCAACGAAAAGTATAGTTATTGACTTGAACCAGGGAGATAAGATGAATGATAATAATTATGATGTTTGGCATTGCAAGATTCAGTATCTCTTGGAAGACTAAGAAATTCTAGAAACTATCACACAACCAATAGCTGAGCCTGAGCATGGAAGCACTGCTCAATATAGGCGAGATATGGAAGCATATCAAACCTATAAGCGCAAGTATAGAATTACTCGCATACTGATGCTGAGCAACATGCGAAATGACTTGATGCTATACTTTGAGAAGCATCGCTCAATCCAAGTAGTTTGGAATGCTATTAATGTCCAATTCGGTGGAACCTCAACCACTAGGTTGAGTCAGTTGACTCTAAAATTTGATGCCTACAAGAAAAATCATAATCACACAATGAGGCAGTACCTAATGTCCAACATAATAAGTGAATTGAAAGCTACTGGCCATGAGTTGACTAACGAACAATAGGTCCAAGCTATTATACACTTTTTTTTCAAATGTCTGGAAACACATGTGTGTCAACCTTACCTATAATGACAATATCATAACATTTGATGATGTTGCCCGATATATTGAGCATGAGGAGGATCACCTTCTCGTTGATAAGCTCGAAGGAGGGCTTATATGACTTATTCCAAAAGAGCTTCAGACTCCAATAGGAAAGGCAAGAGAGGCAATGAAGCCAATTTTAGCAGAAATAAATGCAAGCACGAAAGCTGTGGCAGCAAGAAAAGCATAAATGAGAATTGCTTCAATTATGAGAAGCTTGGTCACTTTGCTCGTGATTGCACTGAGCCAAAGATTCAACAGCGACCAGCCACATAACGAGGAATCAACATGCCTTTGAAGTTCAACAAAGATATTTTTTCTAGAATAGATTTCATTTTCAAATTGTATTTGACAATGGTTGTGTGTAATTACTTTTGGACGATGTTTATTATGACTTTGGATATTTGTAAATTGGTTCTTATAGTGTTGAACATTATTTTATGGATTTATGTAAATCTATATTTGTTATTGGCAATTCCAGTTATATTTTTTATTAAATAATAATGGTAAATGGCATGCTAGATTAGGACACATTAGGCAAGATCGATTAGAAAAATTAGCAAAGACTGATTTTTAAGGTTCTGTCGAGAATATGTATTTGCCTATTTGTGAGCATTGCCAAGCTAGAAAATCAACAAGATTACCATTTACCAAAGTAAATAGAGCCACATTTCCTTAGTAACTTATCCATTCTGACATTTGTGGCCCAATGAATGTGTGACCAACAAATGACGCTCACTATTTCATAGGATACGGTCACGTTTTATTTATTCTCCCATAAGTCTAAAGCATTAGACTGCTTCATACGCTATAGTCGAATGGTTGAGAATCAGTTAAAATCCAACTATAAAAGCATTAAAGACCGATCGAATACATGAATATCTATTCAACTAGTTTGAAAATTATTGTGATGATAAGAGTATAGCTAGATAGCTAACTATTCCTTTCACTCTGCAAAGAAATATCATAGCAGAAAAGAGAAATAGAACCTTATTGGACATGGTTAGGTCATTGATGGCATAAACTAATTTGCATTTCTTCGGAGAAAATACGCTACTGATTGTGGCCTATATACTTAATCGCGTGCTATTAAAATATGTTCTTTCCACCCCATATGAGTTATGCAAAGGCGAGAAGCTTGACTTAAGTAATATGCACCCACAGGATCGTGGCTTATATTCATAACACCTATCACGAATATGGAAAATTTGGTTCAAGGGGGAAGTAATGTATCTTCATAAAGATACTCAGAATTCTCCAAAGGATGAGTATTTTTTGGAAAAATACAAATAGAAAGGTAACAAAAATTGAGTCACAAGATGTTAGTTTCTTAGAAGATGACTTTTCTAAAAGAGGTGAGATAAATGGTGATTTCTGACTATATGAAATGGAAGATCCTGAGTCTAGTAGAAGTGCAAGAATGATTACTTTAGCTCTGACAGAGCAGGATTATATGGAATTTCATACTCCTCTTGAAGCAAGTGGAGGTGAAAGTTGTTGATTGTATTCATAATATCATGAGCAATCTCAACCTCGACGTGGTAACCATAGATGAATTCCCTATCATCAATATTGAGATTGAGGGGAAAACTTTTATGATTACTCCAGATAATTAAAAGCCCAAGACAATACAATAGGCTCTTTCTAGTCTTAAAGCTCCTAAGGATAAGGAATGGGCTAAAGCTATGAAAGAGAAAATGGATTCGATAAAATCTAATTTAGTTTGGAATTTGGTTGATTTATTGCCAGGTCGTAAGACCATTGGGAACAAGTAGTTTCTTAAAAATTAAATGTGAGGCAGAAGAGACAGTTAAAAGATATAAAGCTCGATTAGTAGCCAAAAGCTACACACAACAAGAAAGAATCAACTATGAAGATGCATTCTAGCCAGTTGTTAGGTTTGCATCAATTCGCCTTATTGTGGCATGGATGGACTTAGAATTATACCAAATGGATGTTAAGAATATTTTTACGAAAATGGAGAACTAGATGAAGAGATCTATATGGATCAACCTTTAAGCTTTGAGCTAAAAGGATAAGAGCGCAAAATTTTACGGACTCAAAGATGCATTTATAGTCTTAAGCAAGCATTAAGATAATGGAACCTCAAATTTCATCAAGCCATGTTAAAGGATGGTTCACGATGATGGAGGAAGACTATTGCACGTATATTAAACGTTCAAACAGTGGTTTCATAATTATGTACTTGTATGTCGATGACATAACTGGAAATGATAAGTTAATAGATGTTACAAAAAAATGGTTTTCATCGAACTTCAAATTGCAAGACAAGGGTGAAGCTAGTTATGTGCTTAGTGTTAAGATCCTTAGGGATCACTCAAAAAGACTTCTAGGTTTATCTCAGGAGACTTAAATTCAGAAAATGTTGGAGCGTTACTATATGCATGATTGCAAGCTGGTGGATACTCCAAAGGAATATGAGCCTTAAGTCTTGATACATGTCCTAAGACATCTAATGAAAACAAACTAATGTCCAAAATAGAGTTTCTTCAGTACTGTTGGAAGTTTAATATATACAATGTGTGCATGCATTTAGACATTTCCTATGCCTTTAGGGCAGTGAGCAAATTTTGATCTAATCTAGGTTTGAAACACTAGATGGTAGTCAAAAAAATATTGAGATATTTGAAAGGAACTTCAGACCATGTTCTGTGGTACCGAAGAGAGGATTTCTCTAAGTTGATATTACAGATGCTGATTGGGGAAGTGATCTTAATCAACGCAAATTGATTTCTAGATATGCATTCTTGCTGAACAACGTAATTTCATGGAGTGCCAAGAAGCAATCTTATATAGATTTATCAAGAGTGGAAGCTGAATATGTGGCATGTTCCTTAGCTATACAAGAGATAGTTTGTTGAAAAGGTTTTTACAGCATATAAATTTGTTTAAGTCAGCATCTGAACCTATGATAATTTATTGTAACAGTATAGCTGTATTAACATGTGTTAAGGATCTGAAATATCATTAAAAGACCAAACATATCCAGATTAGATATCATTGTGTTAGAGACTTGATCACACAGAAGGAAGAGGTCTTAAAATACATTCCTACGAGTGAAATGGTAGCAAATCCATTTACCAAACCAAAAGCTAGGGATGCATTTGTTAGACATGTAAGATCCATAGGCTTATGTAAGATGTAGTCGATTTGCATATGTTGACAGACCGCTTGTATTTTACTTGTAATTATGTGGAGTGCATTTCTTATGATTCGCTAATTTTATAGTTATTTTTATTATATGAATATGTTGGAAATGCCAATTAGCACAATTTAATGAAGTATGTCGATAGACATAGATTGACTCTCACACATGAGTAATCGCCTCTAGCATTGTAGAGCGAGTAGAGATGTGACTAAGATGCAATGGGAGTGGTTTTGGTCATGTAACTGAATAAAAGGTCACCGTGATGAGGATCAAGATGAGATTCTTCATATATAAGAATCGACGTGAACGACTTCCCCACCATTCATGTATCTGTTAAGAGGAAGCTGAGTGTGAAGCTTGTTGTTTGACATTGTTGAATATGCAGACAAAAGTATTAAGTTTGGCGCTTTAAGAGTGATAAGACTAAGACTCATATTGTGTTATCTATATTATGATTAAGAGCAAGACATACACTCATATATCTTTGATAAGAAAAGAGTTGTTCTACCATAGCATGCATTTTATACTGAAGGATTTTGATAATGTATCACATACATATAGCGCAGCAGAAAATAAAATTTTTCAAAACCCTAATCAAAGGATTGTACATGTGCCAATTAAAACTAATTTAACCAAAGAAAATCCAGAATTTATACCTTTATAATTTCTTGATTTTTCTTCAACTTATCACCTTGTTGGGTTGTAGCAAACCACAACAATCCAATCGTGGATTGTCTCTAACAATATCCACGCGAAGATGAGAGGATGAAACCACTAGGGAGATGGCTTGAACATACCTCAAAGTGCTAGCAATGGTGTATGTTCATATGAGAAGAAAAATTAAACTCTTTAATTTTCTTGTTGTCTCCAAAAATTTTTCTTCTCCCAAAAATTTTTCCTTGTCTATTTTCTGTCTTTTGGGGTCTTTTAGATCCCAAAAAAAATCAGAAAAGTAGATCCAAATTGATGAGAGGAGAAAGTGGAGTTGCATAAATAGTAAATTGGCCATTAAGGCCAATTTATGCCAATCAGCCAGCTGCTGCGCGCTGGCACCCGCAGCAGCCCGCCTGGGCCAGCTGGGCAAGCCCAGCTGGCCTGCTTGCCAGGCCAATCGGCAGGCCTGCCAGGCCAGTGGGCCCGCGCGGGCACGCACGGGCTCGTCAATTCCTCCGAGCTATTTTTTTTCCGCGATCTTATCACGAACCGACTCAAAATAATTTTCTCATATTTTGGATTTCATCCAAAGTCATTTTATTCATTCTTTACATCTCCAAAGCGTGTGACCCATTAGGTTCCCGGTTATATTGGCCACTTAAATTATCAAATAATTTAAGCAAATCATAAGCGGTATCTAGCAACACATCATGATCCCCAATTGATCGGAAAGTCAGTGGTTTGACTACGAACCTTTCCATAGACAACAATATGTGCAATTCATCCTTTCACCGTTCTATACCCCACTCAGTTCAGAGCATGAAATATGTGTCAACTCCCGCTAGACTGACTACGTCAAACCTAGCCCAAGTGATTTTAGATCTTGTTACTGAGACTCATGACTCAATTAGACATGTCACTGAAGACCATCTTCATGACAGTTCCACTCTAGCCAGAAATTCCCAAGTAATGATCCCAACAAGAGGCCGTGGGTATTCCCTCCCTCTATCAGGAGCGGTGAATCCTCTGTTGGCTACCCAATTACCTTCAAATACCTCAAGCTGCACCCAATCACCACCCTATGAGCAACCTCTATGAGGCAACAAGGAATGGAGTCAAAACACAGAATCAGTATCTAAGATATCTTTGAGTACCTCAAGTCTAAGGATACATGCACCATTGCTATGATGAGACAATCATTGACATTTGAATAGATAATCCATATGATTGTCTCACAGCAGGTCATCTAATGTACTTGAGTACTCTTCGCAAATATCCACATGTTAACGTTGAACATCTCATGCTCACAGCTTATGAGATCTATTGCTTGATCTAATTAAGGAATATAACATGTGCTAGTCTATCCAAATCAACAATGTCCCATCTTGTTAATCCTATGACTAGAGATAATTTAGATACAAACATAATTACACATGATAGGAATCTCATTATCATGATCCTATCATGATTTCCTTCATGCTATGTTTTATATCATGGACTTTCATTAATTAGTTTAATATCTATATCAATTCATATGCAAATGAATACTAATATAATGAAAGAATGCCTTTATGAATGTGTACACTAAGTGCTTAAGGCGATTGCCTTTTGGGCACATCTCTAACAATCTCCCACTTGCACTAAAACCAATCTCCATTGTACATTACATCACAGGCGAGGATATGACTATCATATT